>JABFPB010001412.1:0-25444 GCA_022817645.1 Ceratoteleas bidentatus | reverse complement strand
GTAAACATTGCGCATCTTTACAACTCCCGTTCATTGCACGGCGTCCTAAATGCGCGTTTACTGAATAATACATGACGCCCCGGATCGGGCGCGTCTTCGCGGCAAAAAAAGCGCGACAATTGTAATGATCGATATTGTTTTTGCCGGCGCCGTGTCCGGGAATAAAGCGACGAACCGGCGACGTCGACGAACAATCGCAATTATTTCCGGATGGAAAGACGGCAATCACATTCGACGCGCGGCGTTTAAAAGAGCGGAATCCCCGGCGCGGGAGCGCCTTAAGAACACATTATAATCGTCGCGTCGGCAGCGAAACGTAATTTCCATTTAGCCCGGGCCGCCAGCAACCGCTGCCGCCGCGTATTTAAAGTAAAGACTGGGGTAAACCGCCGCGCGACGGTTACACGTCGATTCCATTACGCGAAGACTCGTCATCGTCACTAAGCAAGGCAGAAAACGGAGACGACTTGCGAGAATAGTCGGAGATATTCTATTATGTCGAGCAGCTTTCGCGGCGCGACAGCGCGAGGCAAAAAAGTGCAAAAAACGGAACTGGCGAAAGGCCGACAAAGCAACGCGACACTAAAGGCGCCAGCTTTATCGCCCGAAAAGGTGACACTTTTCGCCCGGCCGCGCCGTGATATACACGTTCAATATCCACCAATTATTCATCCCCATTCAAACAATCTCGCGGCAATCCAATAAACTGGCGCGTCAACGCCGACGACGCATCCACACGTTTGTCATCTTGTACTTGTGCGTCCGCCACTTTTATTTACGCGCGCTTTTATTAGCGCAGCTTATTCAGACACATTGTACGAGGGGAGGGGTTCCAAGTTAAACGGTTTGGGGAAAGTTACTGATAAATATTTTATAAAGGTTGTTAAAGGCTGTTAAGGGGGGGGTTCTTTTATAATTGTGCCAAAACTACCTGATGTTTGGCAATTTTTTTGAGGAACTGAAATGACTTAGACGTTTGCGGTTTTTGGCAAAATGTTTATTCATCTTTTGTCTACAAATCGGGATTTTTTCAAAATGTAATATTAAAGATGGTGTCCAAAATGGCGGCTCCAGGATAGAAGCTGCAATTCGTGACCTAGAAGCATGAAATAAAAAAAAACTTGAAGTTTACATTCCGAGGAGGCATCTATACCAAAAAAACATGAAAAAATTCCTTATAGAAACAAAATGGCGGCCACTTGAAAATAAGGTACAGTTTTGTCGCATGATTTTACCACTTTGGCCTGCTGTTAAAAATCGTTAATCATCCAAATGTTGCAGTTTTATAAGTATAGAGGCCCGAGAGTTTAATTTCCTTTTAGGCACGCAAAACGCGAAGTTGATTGGTTGAACGGTTCAAAAGTTACAATTCCCGCAAATTCGATTCGAAAAATCTTGTTTCGAGAAAAACGCGTTTGAAGTTTGGACAACTGTTTTTCCTTGTACAATTCGATTAGCTCGATCAATTTGTCCAAGAATAAAGTAATTTATAGGTTTTTGGGGTCGCTAAACACGAATTTTAGGTCGGATTTGAAAAATTCAAAATGGCGGATCCAATATGGCGGACCAAAAATTAAAAATATTCATCAATATAGATGAAATTTTAAATATAAGGGTTTTTGGGGTCACTGAACACGAATTTGAGGTCGGATTTGAAAAATAAAAGGACGACTTTGGCCCGCATGACCATATTTTTTTGTCCTTCCATTTCGCTGCGGAAACACGACTCGTTGTGTTCACCAATTTAACACTGAATTTGTAGGTTATAGCATACCGGAAAATTCAAAACACATCTTTGCACACTACTGTCACCTATAGAAAGAATGTGTAATACTCAAATCACCTTTGGACGGAACTAATTCACGGACCTCCAAATAATTTTAACCAAATATTCTACACACTTGTATTTGATTTATATAATAAAAAAATCGATTTTTTGGAAAATATTATAAAAGGACCCTCTCTTAAGGTAAAAGGTCACCCATATATACCTTGAAAAAATTTAAGATGGATATATGAATAACCCAATACCCTGAGAATTTGATATTTTAACTGAACAATCTTCACATTGGTTGTTTCAACAAGACAGTTTTTCAGAATTGTATCTTTTTCATCATTTTTTCATCAAACATTTTCATCAAAATATTTCACTTTTTAAAATATTTTATTATCCAGAAATAAAAATATTATATGTCAAAAACAGTATATATAGATATATTAGGGATGTATTTGAATCAAACTTTCATATCAAATATCTCGGGATCCAACTAGTGAATGTTAATGATAATTTGTGCAGTTGTCGAGACAAACGTGGAAAATGATTCGGTAATTTGTATCATTTGTTCAGTTTTGATTTTCGTAATTTTGATAAATAATGAAATATTGTTTAAATAATGATTTTAAAATGTGCATTTTTAGCATAATAAACATATTTTATTTAAATAAATAGTAATATTGAATTATTTTAATACTCCATTATTAAATGTTGCAATAACAATGTTTATTTATTACAAGCTGGAATATGCTTGTAATAAATGCTTTATGATATTAAGAAACACTTCCCGTAATTAAAATTTAAAAAACACAATGCTATAATAAAATAATTCGGTCGTCACAAACGCTAATCAAAACAACATCTAATCAAAAGTGCAACCATTGATGTTAAAGAATGTAAATAAAAAGCCAAAAGTTACTAAAAAATTCTCAAAATAGTTGTATCTTTGCTTATTTTTGTATGAATTATCAATAAAAGCATTTATTTCAAACTATCAAAATATATGTCATAACCAAAATTACAAAATTAACGGATAAAAAAGTGCGGAAAGGTATCCAGTTTTTAGAACAAATCACATGTTTATGATGTTATCTTTACGTACGATAATTTGTATTTGACATTTCACCGAATTTTTTAAACTTAAAAAAAAACAAACTTTGAAGTTTTCATGCGCGCAAAAACATTCTCCAACAGAGCCTGTGTTAAAAGAGTATTTTTCTAAATCAATTATTTCAAATTTAAACTCGGTAAGGGTACGATTTAAGCTTATTAATAAATGTAGAAAAACTTATTCTATTAAAATATTTCACCAGACGCCCTAAATATACGGCCCTCCATGATATAACCACCTTAAATTGAACAGAAATGAATTATAAAATGTACTGATCCTCAGTACTGATTGCAATTTTCAAATCGACTTTTCTAATTCAAAAAAAACTAGGTCAACTTATATGTTACAATTATGGCAGTTAACCTATTTTGAATTTGAAGTATCCAATTACATTATATTCGAAACGTGACAATGTATTCGACGACAAATTTTCACTTTCTCTATCTGTATTCTAACATTTAAATTCGTAAATTGGTATTCATTTAATTAATTATTATCAACATTCAAACCAGGTTAAATGAATTCCAGTTAATTCAAATAAATGCAGAATTTTCTGTAAAAAATGTTTTGCAAGGTTAATTAAACATGTACAGTAATCAAAGCTAACTTACTTTGTCAAATAAATTTATTTGTCGATGTGATCGCTGCTAAAATGGAAATCACGTTAACGCAAAATGCTCGAAAATTGATACAAGTGCACCTCTTCGAATACACGTTACACTGGAATTTTCGACAAAGTTTCATTAACCTTTTCCGTAACATATTATTCAGTCAAATTGTTGTTGCAATCCGAATAACTAAACTAAACGAATTTAAATAATTACTTTTATTAATAATAATCCAAACATTGAAACGAATCTCCCATGGCTCTGAAAGCGAATAAAACATTCGGTTGTTTACAATACTTTATAATTAATGCCAGAACTCGAAGCGACAGTTTTCGCAACGTTACATTTACATCGCGTCGCGGATGTAAATTCGCCGGTTTTTCATTTGTCGAATCGTCTGCGGCCCGAGCCATTAGCATCGCAATCTCGGCGAATTAAATAAAATGCTTTCTTGAAAGAGAAAAAACGAGACAAACGACCTATCTTTATGCAGTGTTAGACATCTCGAAGCGACTCGAAAGTGCCCGAGTTGCAACTTTTTTTCATCCGCCCAGCTAATTAAAAGCGAAACTGTTAGTGTGTCTTCCTGGACCGTATCTTGAATCATCATCAGGCTTCGCTTCCGATTAGAGTCGGATGCCGAAAGTTTCGCATATAATAAACATATAATATACAAAATTGCTGAATGGAGAGATTCGGCGAAAGAAACAGAGCAAAAATGGCTGCCAAGTGGGAGGCTGTTACTGAAAAATGAAAGCTCGTTTACGACGGTTCGAGTCAACCGGAGAAAAGTGGAAAAATTATTCACGGTCTAACCGTTGCCAGTGCTTGGATTATAAATTATTAAAATTCCTACTTCGGAGACTATGAAATAATTTTAGATGCCGCTTCATTCTGTGTAACACCTTCGAGTGATTTATACTTCGCGCAATGCTTTGTGGATAAAATTATGACGGGCGTTATATAATATTTTACGACCAAATTATGACACCGAATTAATCCCAATACCGCGGACTGTTACACGGGAATCGATCATAATTAAATAGACCGTCTTCGGAATTTCGAGTATTGCGAAGAATATCGAGTATGCGAAGAATTCGATTAATAGGTATTATTTGCAAACGCTTCGCGCAGTGGTTCACAGACAGGAAATAAATTAAATTTATTGAACCGTGTCAACATTAATTAACATTAAATTCGTTTGTTGCCATTCTGTCGCACTATGCTGCGTTCGAGTTGTTTTCATTAATAAATTCAATATATATATATAAACATACTGAGAAACAAAATCGTACAATTTTGTTACGAATTATTTTTCTTAGTGTATCACTTTACATATCTGTACAGAATCGATGAAAAAATGGCCCGATTCGGAGTTTATTTTTTTTTATTTGCTGTTTTAGCTTACTCTCTAAATTTGAAAAAGTGAAATTTCACTTTTTTGTAGTGCACGACTTATAACTTTTTGAAAAAGTGAATATTCACTTTTTTTCAGTGCATATGCACTTTTTTTCAAAAAGTATAAGTTATGCACTATGAAAAAGTGAAATTTCACTTTTTCAAATTTAGAGAGTATTAAACAACATTTAATTACAATTAAATGTTGTTTTACTTTAACATTGGCGAAACGGTGACACAGTTTCTTACACAACCTTATTATGTTCATGTACCTCCGCCAATGGCACAAAGATAACACAATCTTTTCGCTAGTCTAATACGTTTTATGAAATTCTATACGGAACCAGAGCATTATCTTTAGTTCGTCCTCAATTTGCTTGTCCGTTATACGATGATTTTGTTTAATTAAATGTTGGACAGCAGCCACGTTTTCCGGTGTTTACTACTTCCAGAGGCTACTCTGTATGAGAATCGTCGTCTAAGTTGAAATTAACTATGCAAATAACATTCATTTAGAGCCCAGATTTATTAAACGGACGAGACAAAATATATCGATATCTGATACGAGGAAACATTCAAAATAACTCATTCATTTTCTGTTGAATTGCGTTTCAATTCAAAAAGTTTAATTGAAAAACATTGCAATTGATAAACTTTACAATAGACTGCCAAATCAAATAGATGGTATCAAATACCTTGACGAAGTTTATCCACATTGATTAAAAACATTTTTTCAAAGTAATATTCGTTGCAATAATTCGTAACATTAATACATAATTATGCATTTCACGAAAGATGTTGCGATGCAATCCTATGTTAGTAAACTTAGTATAGTGTATAGGTAAATTAATGGATAACTTGGATCATTACGATAGTTTCAACAGTAAGAACATTTTCTGTAATAATAATGGTAACATATACTTGATGTATTTCCAACTTTTATTTAAAGTACATGTAAAATAAAAATCACTGTAAAAAAGTGTTACTTCATTTTTGTTAACTGTTTTTGGTATATTATTTGAGAATTAATTTTGCAAATGATTAATTAAAAAAAAGTTTTTAACAACTTGTTCAATCAATAATATTTAAAAATTGATGTTTTCTTAAAGGTTCTTGTTAAATATAAATTAATATGTAAAGTAATGCACATAGATCCAGTCTGACAATTTATTAATTGAAAATCGATATTTATTGTTGGTTAAATTGTTGGAACAGCTTGCAGTTAACATCGTAATATTACTAAATAATGGAAAACAAAAGTATTAATAGTTTTCGCACGGAACCGATGGAATTTATTCTAATATACAAAGTGTGCGCTGATTTAAATCTCGAACCAACTTATTATTAGCTTACTCTCATTTTATCCAGCACGCACTCTCTCAATTTATTAATAGCCTTGGAAATCTTTTTTCATAAATGTGTATTTATATTTTAATTAGATTATAACAGTCTCAGTCAAATTTTTACACATGCTATTATTCTAGTCATGTTTTTATTCTAAACTAATAAATAACGAAACTAGTGAATATGACGTACTATGTCATAAATTCATACTTCATCCCACTTGAACAATAAATTTAAATAAAACAAAAATAGTTTACACTATTTCTGAACCGTCAGTTTTACCATCGAAAAAGAGGACAAACTACAAACAACACTTAGAAACAAATAACTTGATGTGTACTATGAAAATATACAAATCTTTACAAATTAGATTATAAAATAATAAATCTGCAAAACAGTACAAAAGTATTCACATAAACTACACATTTACTTTGCAAAGTTTGCGGATTTAAATGCAGAACTGGGCGAATTAAATTGCAAATTGCCTGCACTTTTCCTACATTGAACGTGAAATTATAGGATTTCAATTTGCAAGCGAATTAATTTGCAATTGTATAAACGTTTAATTTTTCGTCGTTCCAAAATATTATTCCACGGCTCCCAATTTTCGCCTTATCCAATTTTATTATCAGCAATATGAAAGCATAAATATCTAAAAATTCACTGACCACGCACAATCGTTCGCTCGGCTCTTGCAGATTTGGCGTAAAACGAAAATTTATACCCCGGGATTTCGGAAAATGTGTCTTGCGCGCTAAAACAAGGGAGAGGCCAAAGAGAATAATTCGACAATCAATGGCTTTATCCATTTCCATGAAATCCTCGTATCGAATAGGTAACGAATGAAACGACGGCTCAATTAAAGAAGAATAAGAGCCGCTACCAAAATATAGAAGAAGCGACATCGTTTTCTACGTAATACAGTGAGACCCATTATCACCTTTATTTATGGCACCCGAAATGGGGAGAAAATATTTGCATCGATCCAAGAACGATAGATAAAACTTACGAAAGACATCCCGCAAAGTGAATATCGACTGTACATTTACAGACTCTTCCATATACCCTCGCCTATATACACTTATGGAGACATGTCTGTGCACATAGGTCTAACACATATGCATTATATGCAGCTGTGCCAAATCTCAAGATTCTTGCATACATTCGCCCGTAGCTGTTTCAGAGTTATTTGAAAGGACCGATGTATTGCTCCCGATGAATTTTAGAGACTGTCAAACGCAAAGTGGAAAACCTATCTATCCGCATAGAAACGAATTTTCCAACTTCTTATAGCTCTCTGGTAAATACTTGCCAAGACATTTAATTACGGAGTTTAATGTTCGGTTTTTCGTCGAATCGACCCAACAGAATTTATTTTAAAATTGTCAAGATTTCTTGAATGTCGATCATAAGCTGGGAGGATTCAGAAAACTGGGAGGATTTTTATTGGATGCGTCTTTTCAAGAGAACCACCGAAAAGTGACTGATTTCGCCAATATGGGAACAAAATTTTATTGATATAGAAGATTCTGTGTTGAGATTCATTCAACCCCTAGTAAAAAACCAATAAAAAATCTATTTAAATCATATATTTTCACATTTCTATATATTTTCATATTTCGCAACAAAACCCTTAATGTGATATATCAAAGAGGGCTTATTTACAAAAAAATCTTTAAATTTCTGAGTCGAAGTTAGACCTTTTTTAATACCAAAAAACTTTACTCTTCACTCCTACCAAAAAACTGCTTTCCAAATTGCCACCCCCCTTACTTAACAAATCCTGGCTCTTCACAATTGTTTATATATCTGTAAATCTCGCAAAAAGTACAAAAACTTGAAAATTGCTTGAATGCAAAACAGCTGCAATTGCAGCGAATCCCAAGCAGCAGTTCGTATCTGTTATCTGAAATGAAATTGTCGCCAAAATAAATTAGAGGTATTTTATTTGACGAAAGCATTGTAGTTAAATCCATTTGCATAATTCAATGTTCGAGGTAAAGATTTGTATGCGAAAACGCGGCTTGGCGGATCGTGCAATATAGATTGTTTGTGCTAAATCGATTGCGTTTTTACAGATTGCCGACGCGAACCGGCTGCCGCGACATTGCCGCGAGAACGTGCCCTTCTCCGAAAGCCCGACATCCTGAAATGTAAGAATTATTTCACCGGCGGATAAATGATGCTGCAAAGGTCTGCAAAGGCTCGAAAAAGGAGAGGATACGATTGATCGCAACAACAAACTGGCGCGTCATAAAAAAAGCTTTCTGCTGTACTGCGGCGATATATGCAACTCTGTTCTATTCGGTTAAATCATCAAAAAAAGAATACCCACGAGCACCAGCGTATCACGTCATGACGGATTTTCATAAATGTCAATCAAGCCATTGAAACACGAATGTAAAAAATATCTTTGCGATTGATTTCGAGCAAAAATGATGACACGAAAACAACAAAGCGGCTAAATGAAAAGCGAACTTATTGAAACGAACGGAAAGCGCGAACATTAGACAAATCGGACGTTCCTAATTTGGACGCCATCAATAACCATTAATTCTGCTTTGAATTCTACATCTTCATTATCGCAATAAGTCGGACTGCTTCAAAGCCTTGTTTCGATCGTTTCGATGCTTTAATATCGGGTGACAAAAGTCTACAATTAAATTCTAATAACGAAACTTTGTAATTGAAATAAATGACTTTTTCGCGGCAAAAGTCGAACCAGCCGCGCGGATAACAATACGAATTACATTCATCGAATTATCGCTGCGAAGCACAACTTTTCGCCATCATCAGTCTTCATCTGTAATATATGTTCATAATACAAATGAAACTGACACTATTAATACGTTTATCTCGTGCTCGTGTGTCTTTCCGAATAAGCAATTAAGCAACAAACCAGTATTATTCATTCCTATCAGCGCGTACGGGGTGCTTTTGTAAAAAAAACGAACATAAGAAATTAATTAAACGTTAATTAATCCTATTCCCTTGTTACGTAATCATTTCTTCGTGCATTCAACGAATCATAATAGAATGTAATTATGACGCGTAATTAATAATTTTCTGCGCTAAAACAATTGTCGTTGCGTGATTTCCATGCAATTGATTATCACACGGCAGACACATTTATTCGGTTATTCGAGTTTTCTGAAACCAATGTTGCTGCGATGTTAAATAGCTGCAGAACAAATATGCAGTGTATATTCTTAGCTCGGGCAGAGATGGAATTAATTTTTTAATCTTGTAGGAATATTGATCGATATTTTGTTGACCGACTGAGTCACAGCAACATTGATTTTACGGCATCGCTCTCCGATATTGGGACAACATCGCGTATTTGTTCGGCTTTAACGGATGATGAACATGTTTGTCTTTACAAGGAGCGCACAACCCGGCAAAATTATTCAGACTAACGAATACCTGCGATCGCTCAAGATTTCGCGTCGACTTTGGAACGCGATTTTACATAACTTAGCGATTTTACCATATCCGAAGGCAACGCGGGGTACGCGTGTTCTCAATCATTCATTAATTTACTGCGCGTCCAAAAATATTCATGCTTTCCGCCATTGCGGCCAATATCTGTATATTTCCACCGTGACGCCGCGTGCTCAATTATTGCGCCGAAATACGTGTTCGGTTAATTGTTTTTAAACACATATGAATATATTAATACTGTATGTGGAATTCGAATATAGATTGCCTTTTTCCGCGCTCTTTATATCTGCAAAGCGAATGTGGTAGAAAGTCCGAGTTTTATAAAGTAAAATTGTTGGGGCCAAAATAAGACTTTGATCAATTTCGACGAGGCAACAACTTAAGAATACCCACTGAGGACATATCATGTTTTTGTTTGTAAAAAAGACTGATGTTTTTAATAAATAGAGAACGGAGGTTGAAATAGTCTGGTTTGAAACTTAGGAGATTCCGACTTCGTGTTTCAAAAAATAAATAGGATTTTGACTGATGGGAAAATTGACACATCTAATTCACATCTTATTCGTAGAGGAACGAGCATTTTTACCCAAATTTAGAATAATAAAATGTGCTGGAGTATAGATAAAACGAGAATTATTATGAAATACTGAATACATGCTACTTTACTAAATAAGAGCAAATATGTACATCGTTGATGTGTTTTTCAGTTCGGTATAACATACTAAATTTTCAGTTTGTAATACTCAGCAGCAGTCGTTAAATAATAACTCAGTATTCAGTTATTATTAATATTAACAGTCGATCAGTGAAACGAACCATTAATTTCTGCGTGATATATTTTCGATAAAAAGCACAGCTTATGATTCCACACTGAAAACTACATTTAGAACAATTCCTGTACTATCACCGGAAAATGAAAAAAAAAACTCTACATTAGATAAATCAGGATATTCAGATTTCTCCTTTCGCAATCGAAAGAATTCATTTTAATGTAGAACAACGCGCTTAAGTTAGAAATCTAAATATGATAGATTCCTTGAACAATTGTGAAAATGATGTTCCAATTCCAATGTTGAGAACTTTTCGGAATTTCATTAAAAGAATTCATTTTTAATATAAAAACAGCACCCTTACTAGAAATCTAAATATGGGACGATCATTTATTCAACATTAGTAATATGAATATTCGAATACCAATTTTGCGACCTTTTCAGAATATATAATGAATATATTTTTGTCAGATTCAGAAGAAATTTGAAAAGCGTCACCTATTAACCCAGGTTGACAGGTGACGTAAAAGAAAGTGTAAGAAAAATTACGCAGTAGAATGTGTATTTTTACATGTTTTATTTAAAATTACAATACGTTGTGTAATCTTGTTTTAGAATTACATACCAAAAGGTGTAATTTTACACTTTCGGGTTTACAGTGTTTTTTCAGATGTTGGCAATTGTTTACAACACTTTCTGTAAAATTTATAAAAAATAACAGCTCGTTAACCTTTAAATTGGGTTATTTGAACAAAATAATAACAAAATTGTAAAAGAAACAATTCAATCCGTAGACATTTCAAATACTTACTAAGATAAATTGCTATCAAATTTTAAATTTAAGGGGAAGCTAAGGTGAGTTTTTCACTGCAAAACAGTTTTTTAATCCCAAATACCACAGAGATAAAAATAAAAAAAAGGAAGCTCGATGTTACTATTGTTTAAACTTTCATAAGTAATGTTATACATCTTCTTGAATTTTCGAAATGTATATGTGAAAGTGCACAGAATTACTATAAATTCGCAATGTTTACTGTGAAATTAGCTAAATCCCCTATAAAACTTCAAATAAAATGTGATTTTCCGGTTGTACTACTGGAAAAAATATTGGAACGTTACGTAACATCTTTTTCAGTGTGCTACTTAATCTTACTTTTTATTTCCTTCCGTTTTTGTGTTAAGGAAAACAAAAGTGCTAAACAATATCTTCTATTCTACTCTTAAATTGTATGTGCAGTTTCTTGGAATTCAAGTCGTTTACAGTGAAAATATTTCGACCTCGAATGGTGAAACATAAAAGCAATTAACTGTCTCTCGTATGTTACAAAAATATACGTCGCCGACTACTTTTGTATAAACAATCGGCGAACTCGCAAATTATTATTGAATATTATTTTTCCGGTCTAGCGATTTGTAAAATTAGCCGTTGATCAATATTTTACGACCGATGTACCAAACTCGAATACGCGATTGCTTGAATAACCGATTCGCAATGAAAATAGAAGGGCCGCTTGTTGAATGCATCAAGAGATGATTAATAAATGCGAAGAAACATTTCCCCTAGACAATTAAATCGATGAATAATTCGTCAGAGTGCATGCAGACTATACAAAGGAAGAAAAGAAAACCGTTTCTGAGTCGGACACTGAAGATTATACTGTAGCAAATGATGTCCGTGCAAGCTTTCCTAGTGCCGCCGAATTTATTTTGGGTGTTTATTGATTGAATCAATTGTAAATGATGATAAGAAACATTATTGTGTAAGAGAATTTAAATATAATTGTACACATACCTATAAATATATAAATATATATATATAAATAAATAAATATATAAATATAAAATTTGTACAAAAAAGCCTAACAGTCACTATATTATCACTCGTCGCTTCGTTCTATCAAAGAGTAGCAATTTGCCACTTGACTTGAATTTATCTTAGAAATATAAGGGCAAACAGACAAAGTCAAGAAAAAGTCCGGAAAGTTTCCTTTTATTCAAAGTTCAATTGACTACGACGGATTCCAATAATAATTTCCAACTGAATGTACGAGAAAGTGTGAAACTTGTCTGCGAAACGAGACTATTCAACAAAGGCGAAGAAGTAAAGTCAATTCTTTAATACTTGAACAAAACAAGTAGAATGAAACGGCGAGTTGGCCTAGGTCGTTAAACGAACAAAAAGAATGTATTTTATCACAAATTAAGCGTTATACAAATAAGCGACGCGTGAATGAGTCATCTCGCACCAACCCGAACCATTAACTTTAAAATCGCGCACAATTCGACGTGATTTCGAATGCGTTTGTATTATGACTCGAGCGAATCGCGCGCGCAATTTGCATCGCAACGAATCATCGCATTTTGTGAAATACAATTGTATAAAAAGATGCGGGTGCGACCGCGAAATAAATATATCAATCACGTTTTTTAACCGGAAAGTACCGTAGGCTAATGGGCAACTCAGAATTATTCATTTTGTGTACGATGATAAATTAGAACTGTTGCAATTAGGAAATGAATTTATAAGCGGCTAGAGAGATGGTACGAACGTTGAGAGATGATTATACCAAGCGAAAATAATTCAACTTGCCCCTGCAGTTTAATGAATTAGTTGTCATACTTTCGGAACTTGGATTATAAAAATGCGTTATTCCCTCACTTTGGAGCGGAGCCTCGATCAATTTGATAACTTCGTTTTCATTCAATTATACATTCAACTCGACCAGATTAACATTAGTCATTGTTTGTTAGAGTTATTGTTTATTACAGCGATATTTCTAACTAATTGACAGTTTAACAGCTAACATTAGTAATGAATATTTTATGGCACATCAATCAATATTTTATTATTAATATTTCAGTTTATTATCTCTCAGTGAAATATGCCTTTCAAGACTGACGCATGAGTGCGCTCATTCATGCTTGATATAGAGACAAATAATCCCTGCGAAATCTCGTATCATAGTTCCTAACACTGTTGCCAATCAGAACAAGGCAAATATCTTCGAATCTTTGTTTATTGCATTTGTAAGCATTTTCTCATTGTGTTTTAGTTAACAATAGTTCATTGCAAATAAATCTTTCAACAAATACTTAGACAATTCATTACTTTGAAATGTATTCGTTTAAGAATATACAGTATCATGTATTCCGGGACATAATATTGATAATGGCACATTTACAACCTGATACAGTGAACGTATTTGTGCAAAGAACAATTTTTTTATTTAGGGGAATGGATATGAAAACTACCAATCTATTTTGCTAATTATTTTAAAGACATAACATATTATTCCTTTTATTAAAAAACTTTTATTAAAAGAAACGTCTAAACATAAATTATTTCGAAAGTACGTAGAATTCAATTACGAAATGCTAGTTGAGATTCACAAAAGGGCGAGATTGCGATTTTTCTTATTCTTAAGATAATTCTTTAGATGAGTTTCACAAATATATTTTCTTTTAATTAATATATGTAATTGATTTTTGGGGATGGGCTTAATTCAACCCTAGGACCTTAAGACAGTTCTTTTAATTAAAGATGAATACAAATATGTTTTCTTACAAGAATAATTAATGTTTGAATAAGTGAGATTCTAGTTGGTATTGGAATTTCCATTCAGTGCAGTTCAACTCAGTTTTCCTTTACACCAATTGACACAACTATTGAATTCCCCTTATTGAATTCTAATAAAGAGAAAAATGCATAAAGAAATGGTATTGAAATACAATGCAATGTAAACGTTCTAAATAATTCGAATGTATGAACCAATAGTTTGAAAACATTTTTATTTCTAATAAAATCGACCCTTGTATTTATGACAAATCTAATCTTGACTTGTAAAGGTACATTTGATAAAAATTATCACCAGCTTGTTCATGAAAGCAAATAAAGATGTATGTTTAAATAATTAAGTGAAAATATATTTGATATTATTGCATCTTATTCTATATTATCAGCTTCAATTCATGTCACTAGCAGTTTAAATAAGAATTTAAGCAGCAATGAAGCGAATGCTAATTAGATATAACTTATTTTAAATACTATTTTAAAAGTTTATTGACATTTGAGGTAAAGAGGACATTTCTTTTAAAGTGAAACTTGAGGAGTAAATTTCACAGCATCTCAATAAATATTAATAATAAATAAGAAATATTTAAAGACTACTATCTCTACATTTTCGTACCATCTACTTTCGAAAAAGTACAATGTTTAAGTTACAAACTTAATACTTAGAAATAATGATTTTATCATCTGGAACGAAAAATAAAAAATTCTGAATGATTCACCCAACTCAGAAAAATCCTGCGATAAAAAGGTGCAATTTCATTCACACTCTACCCGACTGCAATTCCAGCATAAAATTGACATAAAAATGACAAATTGTCGCATAAAAAGGATGTTCTCGGGAAGTTAGAATCAATTCACAATACCGATCGATAATACTCGGTGAAATTTGAATCGCGTGTGAGCAATGCACTGATTCGAACATAAGTGTTGCATTGTAGAATGTGTCGTCTTGTGCGTTTACGAGCACTAAACGTGTGTTTCGCTTATACTCCTAGGGGCTGAAATATTGTGGTGCCGCTGAATAAATGAACGGAATTGTGTTAGACCGTTTTCCACGATGTAAGCTGTTTTCTGGCCGAATGACTACTTGCAAAAGCAGAATAACAATCTATTTAAATTTGTATTTATCCGTTGAATTTCGTCCACCGGTATACACTGTACAGGATAACGAGACTTTTATACACAATTATCAATCCGCGGGAAACATCGGGTCAGCTATTATCCAATCGTTATAGTCATTAAGGAGCGTTGTAAAATATTGTACACTGTTTCGCGTTAATTGCTTAACGAATGTCGTTTTACGTTCTATTAGACACGAATTTGTACGACCTAAACAAGCCGACTGTATAAAATATGAATAAAAACGCTAACGAAATTTGGCCCGTGGGTGATTTCAAATGGAGCGACGTTTTCGTTTTATTTTGAAATCATGAAACAGGCCACTTGTGTAATAAAAACAAAATGCCGACGAAACGAGAGAACGATCGTTTGTAACGCCACCAATTTCCTTTAAACTATGTAAAAACGTTTTCAGAACGAATAATCATTTTAACAAGGTTACGCAATTACATCGTTGTAATCGCTATTAATTTCGTTACGCCACGCGACCGATTCGCGTGCATATTTTTGCACAAACGCAGTTCCATCGTTTGATCGCGCGGACAGCATTGAGCGAATTCGCGCCGAGCCGAACCTTTTGCGCGACTTTTTTTCGCAGCGCGAAATATGCGATCAAAAGTTTCGCGACGCGAAACCGAAAACAAAGCATCCTCATTAAAGTGAACCGTCAGAATGAGACACTCTTGCCCAGCCGCAAACAAAATATTCTCGCTCGATAATTAATTTCGCGAACACAAATTCCCGCCAATTGTCTGCTGCTGCGACTCTACAATTTTTCATTTTGATTATTAAGGCAACAATAAATGAAACACGATAATTGCATTATTCAACGAATTATTCAAAACGTATTAGGCTGAGTTACAAAAATGGAGTAAAAGCGGCGGATATCGAATTCTATGTTTATTTACTTAACTTAAATTTGGATCGCATTCTTAATATTAAACAAATATACAATTGTTAATTTGGGTATTCATTTCCGTTTTAAATCCGTGAAAATGACCAATAAAAAATCGGGAACATTTTTGTCGTTTCATTCAGTTTTTATTGTCATTTTATTTATTTATAAAAATGTCGATATTAAGCAGGTATATCCTGATATCAGGATTGTAAAAGTATCGCGAAATCAATTTTGATTGTGGAAAAATACTGGAGTACATTGTAAAAATTGCGTGACTTTTGAGCTGACTATTCACTTTAAAACTATTTCGCTGATGAGCGTTCCGTTCTCGCGCAAATATTACCGAAATTCTTGTTTTTATACACCGCACGGCTTATGTTTTCGTTCAAATTACAGCGTATTTCCGCAGCTTTGGCAACGTGCGACCATTCCGAATTCGCAAGAACCAAAACGAGGTTACTGTCTGTTTTCATCTTTGCATGATAAAATTGCACAACATTCGTCACCAAATTAAAGCAAAGTGAGATAAAAAAGGAAATGGAAAGTAAACGTCAAAAACATTTAAAAATGTGTAAAAGCTATTGATTTTCGTCACTCGCAAAACAACGTCAATTCGAAATAGTTGCAGTAACTCCAAAATTTGATTTTCGTCTCTGGTAAAAGCTTTCTCGACGAATTACACCGTGCAAAGCTCTAAATATGACACCATCATAGACATAGCGGAAATATGCACCAGTGACAGGCGCTGTCGACAATTTTAGACACACGAAGTATTAATATAATAGAAAAAATAACGAAAAAAGTTAAGGGTGTTCCTTAGTATCAACAGAGAAATATAATAGAGCTCGAATTCGGTGTATTACTACACGATATGGTTGCGAATAATCTATTACAATCACTAATAAACTGTGTTAAACTTTTTTCTTTGAAATAAAACTTTGAAATTACTCATTCATTATCATCGTGTAGAATTTGAATGGATAATATCCCTGGTGGAAAAAAATTCCGCAAAAATCTGTAAAGTCTGCGAATTCCTCTGAAAAGATCTGAAAAATCTCTCGTAATCTCTTAAAAACTCTGTAAAACTCTATAACATTCTGCAAACCTCTACAAAACTCTAAAAATGCTGAAAAAGTGAAACTAGGACTTTCTTTTTTTATACAAATCTAACTATTTTGGCAATTGTTATTGAAAGATTTAATATTTCACTTACTTTTAGTGAATGATTGAAATCCATTTACATTATAGTAAATATCGAAAGTAATTTACTGCCAAAACTGGGCCATTCTGCATTTTTGCTGAATCGTTTTTCCATCAGAACATTGCTTTTCAAGTTTTTCGAAATTCGAACCATTGCAAAGTCTATTACTAAAGAACATCCTTTCGAAGGAGAAAGGTAAGAAAGGGCCGTGGCAAATGGGAAATGTGAAATGTGAAATGTTTGTCGCTCTTTTGACCAGCGAATCAAAATGCGGCGACATCCGCGTTTATTATAAATATATATGATAATGACTGCCAAACAAAAAAATTGGATACTTCGACGACACTAGTTGGCTTGGTAATTAGAGCTCAAATAAATTAGCAAAACTAGAGCTCAAATACAAGCTTTTTATGATAGGCGAGATTTATAAAGTACATGTTTTATGACTTGTGTGGGACCCTGCATTGTAATTAGCGAAGAGCGCAGAACGATTTTTGGACTACAGTTACGTTATAATTGGGACAGTTATAAAGCAACACTCGTGCGTTTACGATAGCTACGATGCAAGGTGTCGGACAAAAAGCGATATACACACTGGCGCACTCACATTGTGTGTAGCACGTAATTATCGAATCTATTTTCGAGACTGTCTGGTCAGGCTTGCAATTTGACGTGATCGTTGCGAGACCTAAGACGAATTTGTAAAAAGCCCTGACAACGCGTTTCGCAGGATTTTACGAATATAAAGACGTTGTGTTTGTTTCAAGTTTGCAAAACGCATGCCGTTTACTTTGTAAAATAGCGTGGCGCAATCTTAGCCTACATTGAGAAAGTACAATGAATATTGACTCTGCGATATTTTAGGGACTTAGATGTTACAATGCGAATCAGTTTGTTTCGGTTCGTGTTACTTTCCGTTACAAGTTATTCTGTCATTTGACCGAGTACTCCGATCCTTTGAAAGATTATTGTAATTGTTAATTGTGTCGAAATAAAACCAGCTGAAATTTCTGTACATGGTTTTGTAACTGTTGCCCTTCGAGCTTCGTCTGATACAAAAATCGTGTAAAATCATTAGGTGAGTATGCTGCTAGTTTTCATAACTTTTATAATTTTTTAAAACAATACACTGTTCCGTAAGAATGCTTTTGAACTTGTATGCCCCAGGTATTATACTACAGAATTTCACTCACAATTGGAAAATTTCCAAATGCACTGGGTAATTCGAGATTAATAATTTTTTTATTTGTATATTTTTATTTGTTGACTGGTAAAGAAGTATCCGGCGGACTTGGAATTAATATTTAATTAAAGAACACATCCCAAGGACCATTTTAAGCCAATAAAAAAATTTTTGATTTTTAATTTTTTAGAGGTGGTCTACCCCCTTAAAACCCATTAAATTAAATCATAATTTTAAGTGATGCACAAATGAAGTAAACTATTTAGAATTCAAACATGAATTATTCAAATGAATAATTAAAATGTATGAACTTCAGAAATCCACAAAAACGAAGACATTGTACTTTACCTATGTACCAGGGTAGGGAAGTTGTAGTACCTCAGTAATGATTAAAAGTTAACAAAGTTAGTTCAGAAGAAATAATTTACAATTTATTACTAATCAAATATATACCTAATAGTACTGATACATGATATTTTTAAAACAAACAATCTTAACAGTACAGTTTTTTAATGAAGAAGTCCTAGCAGTAAAAAGCTTAAAATTAAATTAAATAATATTAAAAAGTTAAGATGCTTATTGTCATATATAGTTAAAATGTAGTGTACGCTGATGGTCAACAATATTTAAATTAGCAGATATAAAAAGCTGAACTGATGTACATAGCAAAAACCATATGAACGGAGAGTCTTATTTTTCTACGTATTTTTATAACTAACTATAGTGTCCATTTTATGAATAGATGTGGTAAAGGACCTTAATTGAACTTCCTGGCTATTTGCTATAAAAACAGGCTGACTTTCATCCCAATCCTTAGGTATGTCACAGTCTTTGACACAGTATGTTAAAATGTCAAAAGAACATAGGCAGTCCAGTAATGGTAAGAAACTTACAGTTCCTATCAATAAAAAATTTAATTAGTATAACTATCATTAATTCACTACTAATTAATTCTGTTCAGTATTTCACCCAAACCAATCACATTGTTTTGCATCTCATAATATGCTTTTAGTTATATTTTATATAGTTAATACCAAAAATTAATTTGCTAAATAATTCATTTAATAATAAGCAATAATAAATTAACTTAATTTAATCATTAGTCATCATTATGTTTGCATTAAAACATTAAATTGTTTATTGTTATAATAGATAATTTATTGTATAAACAAAGTAAATTATTTTGAAATTAATTTTTAATAAATAATAAAATTCTACCCCTATTTGAAAATAATGGCACCGTCGCAAAACTGCGAAAATATGTTTGTCGTAAAATTCAGTATATAAAATAAATTACCTGTAATTTGCCTCATAACTTCTCTGATTTCCTTCTGGATTTGTTTAATGTCTTTTTTACCACACTCTGGCAATTTCGTTCCACCGATGCCGTTTGAAATCTCATTTTCATAATCCACTTTGAAGTCCCACTTCTCCAGCACTTCTTTGGTATTTACATTTGTAATAACTAAGGTCACCCGTTGTACTTTTTTCTTGACTAACCAGTCCTGTACCTGATTAAGTACAGTGTTCAGGAAACTGACAATCTTGTCATCACGAGACACAAGGATTGATATTCCAAAATGTTCAGATGGTTCAAATGTTTCTGGAGGGTAAATTCCTCTTTGATATAATATACTGTGTATTCCATAAACTGCAAATATAAAATTCTTGTTATAATTACTGTTAAATTCTCCAATAACTCTGCAATATATATCGAATTGTCAAGATTTTTTAACTAACCAAATTTTCCAGTGTCAATTATTCAAATTAGACAATTAAAAACAGACAATACATTGAGAAAATGTTCGATTGTTACGATCCAACTTATGCAAATGTGTCAAATATAATTGTTATGTGAAAGTTAATTTTTGCAGACATATGATTGACACAAACAAACTGAACGAAACAAAAGAAAGGTTAGAAAATAAAATAAGCAGAACTTACTCAAGTACTGTTTTACCAATTCTGCAGATCCCTTCAGCGTAATACATTTAGTCTGTTGCATTTGTTCTGTCATTGTTAGTTGTATCAAAATCTATTAAATTTGCAATCAAGTAAAATTTGCACTGCTGACCAGTGAACAAAGAAGCTTCACCGGTTTTTAAACTGTTCAAATATCTAACGAACTTCACGCAGTAAGCCGGCATTCCAACCTATAATCATGCCAAATAGAAAAGCTGAATAAGAGCGGGAAAACACCTCACATTCGATTGTATGATAAAAAACTTCAATTCAACAAAGGAAGATACAAAAATGTTAAATCACCAAATTCAGAGTACTTCATGAATTATTAATTATAATAAAATTAATATATTCAATTTAAAAAATTATATGGATAACATTTAATTAATAAATATGTTATCTGACCCGATTCGTTTCCAGTCGAACAATCTTATGCTATCTACGTCTTTATTTAGTACCATGATACAGAGAGAGACACACACGATTTTGATAATTTGTTTAATATTCAAATATTATAAGTATACTGTGCAATAAATGATTTCAAAAGTATCATTGTTTAATTTATTCGATTCATTTAAGTAAGCTTTGTTCAATATTGACAATTACTACAATTAAAGAAAAAATCCAGTCGACATTAGCGCCCCCATCGAATGTATCTTCGGCACGAGTTTGACGCATAGCACGACGACTCACAAGTGCGGCGTCCTAACCTCTCTTTCCCTCTTTGAACTTTGGCAAGTCGGAATATTGCCATACTGATCCCGCAATGAAGGTACGAATCAACAAACATCTCAGTAATCTTCACAAAATATCGAATAATTTTCCGATTAAAACTAAATTTAATAATTCTCTGACATGCCTGTGTTATTATTATTTATTTTCATTTTCGCAAACTACGAAATATAAACGTTACAAATCTCACCCTTACGTCCAACATTTTCCAATATTTACTTTGGCATTAATGCATCGTACCACGTATTAAACAGATTTAAAATCATTCGAATAATTTAGTGAATTGGATTAATTAATTGTTTCTCATTATTACACAAATGAAATAGTAAACAATGTATGGCAGAGTACATAACCTAATTTCCTGCAGTAACTGACAATTTATTTTTGCTGACATCCTGTCTAAATAATAAATAATATTATTATTGTTATTATAATTATAACTATTGATTCACAGCTCAACGTTTCGTACCCGGCCACGGGATGCCAAAAGCTTTTCGAGATAACCGACGAGCATAAGCTCAGGATGTTCTATGAAAAGCGTATGGGCGCTGAACTCGAGGCCGATGGTTTGGGTCAAGAATGGGCTGGTTACCGAGTCCGCATCACCGGAGGAAACGACAAACAAGGTTTCCCCATGAAGCAGGGTGTCTTGGTCAACAGTAAGTTTGTTTTTCATAAACTAAGCTACATAAATGAGATTAAGGTCACTGTATCTTGACAGTTATATCCAATAATGTATGATGATTTATTAAATGGCTTAATTAGAAACATTTATACAACATATTTATTGTAAACCTGTGGTTTTTAGAAAAAAAAGTTAAGTTTTATTTTGTGTGCTTTTGATATATTTGAGTTTTAAATTTAATAAAAAGAAAGAAATACAAAAGTAAACTTTTGTAATATATTTGTAACTGCAGAAAAAATGCAAAACGGAAATGTTAATAGCTTTTCATTTAAATTTAGAGACACACGTTACATTTTGTTTTTATTCACTTGTGTACTAAGAAAGTGCATTGATAAATAATTACTTTAATTAAATTTGCATTGTTACATACAGTTTTTGACAATGACAATGATAAATAATGAAATAATGAATGTCTTAATGACTTCAATGTTAAATCTGAAAAATATATGATATACAAAAACAATTTGTTTGCAGAGCGTGTACGTTTGTTGCTGTCAAAGGGACATTCCTGCTATAGACCACGCCGAGATGGTGAAAGGAAGCGCAAATCCGTTCGTGGCTGCATCGTCGATTCCAACTTATCTGCCTTGGCTCTCGTGATTGTCCGCAAAGGCGAGCAGGTATAACAATTATACTGATAAAATACAAAGTTACATCAAAGAAATAATCCTTTTAATTTATTATAACATAAATTCTGTCTAAATTGATTCAAGTGTATATTCACATTTAAAATATAAAAAAGATATGTCTGTATCACAAGCATATCTCCACTTTTGGGCAAAAAAATGAACCACTTTTCTCCCTCTATACACACATGAAAAAAGTTTATATTTTACGCAAGTAAAATGAAAAATAACATTTGCACCTCAGAATAAAAAACCTATGTTATGTTTTTTATATGAAATAAACTATTTTGTACTTTTTTTAGGAAATTGCTGGTCTTACTGACACCACCATCCCACGTAGACTGGGACCTAAAAGAGCTAGCAAAATCAGGCGACTCTTCAATCTGAGCAAACAAGACGATGTCAGGCAGTATGTGATTAAACACACTGTATCGAAAGAAGGCAAAAAGGACAAACAGAAGGCACCCAAGATCCAACGTCTTATTACCCCTATTACTCTTCAAGTAAGGATTTTATACATCTACAAACAGATATTATATTTGTCACATCACATTTTGTATAGTGAAACGTTATTAATGAAATGAATTTTCGTTTTACAGAGGAAGAGACACAGGGTTGCATTGAAGAAGAAGCGTTGCTTGGCTCGCAAGGAACAGGCTGCGGAATACGCTAAACTTCTGGCACTGAGACAGAAGGAAGCTAAAGCTAAACGTGCAGAAGAAATCAAGAGAAGGCGAAGTGCTTCCTTGCGCGACTCCAAATCGTCCACCTCTGGACCCGCACCGAAATGATTAGCCAACATTTTGTATTGATCATATTGTAATAAAACACGTTATAAAACTGACTTGAGTGTTAGTCATTTTATTTGCAAATATCAAAAATGTATATATTACATGACCCTAATGTTTTGCTGGAATATTTCAGATGTGCCAGAATTAATCTAAAATATTTACATATATTCCTGGTGTTCTTCAGAAACATTAAATATGAAAAGAAAAATCGTCTGATATTCTCAAAAAGTTATATTTTAAAAACAGTTACTATCATTTAGAGAAACAATCTCA
Organism: Ceratoteleas bidentatus; assembly: GCA_022817645.1. Classification (NCBI taxonomy): domain Eukaryota; kingdom Metazoa; phylum Arthropoda; class Insecta; order Hymenoptera; family Scelionidae; genus Ceratoteleas; species Ceratoteleas bidentatus. The sequence continues at coordinate 1,957 of JABFPB010001412.1, read as the reverse complement.
AATTTGATCTATTTTGGATACATTCCAGATGTTTTTGGAGGGCATATGCCAAATATTTTTTCATGGCAATCATAATTTACCATTCAAAAAATAAAATTTCGAAAAATGTTTGATAAAATGTTTCATTTTCAATTAAAAGAAATATATTGAAAAACCACAAAACTGAACTTTTTTTCAGTCTCACCATATTTTGTTAATTTTGTATGAAAAATATTAATGCTAGTCTAAGATGGGAATATATTTTATATTATATAAATTCTAATTTAATATTTACTTCACAGTGAACATTTAGTAGTACATTCGGCAGTTTAATTATAAAAATGAGAAATGAAATTGTTATTAGAACTACGAATGTAGAGAGCAGCACCATCAGTATAACTATATCCTACCACTACCAACTGTGTGATCTCTGAAATGGTATCCACATGATGGCGTAGCTGCTCGTTTTGTCTTAGCTTTGACGTGTCAATATACACGCGATTTCAGTCGTGAGCGTTGAGGAATCATATGGCATTTTTGTGACTTAATCCAGAATGAAGAATAAAGGAGAAGTATGTACAATTACAAATGATAAAACAAATTTATAATTAATCATCTCAAGAATTATCTCATTTTCGGTATTATTCGTAAAAGCTGTAAAATTTTCATACATTCAAATTCGAAATACGAACTACACATGTCAAACATTTCCTTCCCTACTGTATTGTGTAGTTAATTGTTAACAATACTCCTCGTGCATAAATGAAATAGTAAATTTATATTGTATGGAAAGGAATTGCTTTACATTAAAGTGCAACAATTAGGAGGTTTTCATGAAACTAACCTAAGAATCGGTGAGAGAGTTTGAGAGAATACCAATTTTTGTACGATTTTCGAAGGCAAATCGATTTAAACAAAACTAGCAAATATAAATATCATTTATTATACCACAGAAAAAATTGTATAAATATCTATAAATATAATTCCTATACACTATTTGTTTCTAAAATACTGATTCTAAATAGTCAAATCTCATCAAAATTCTCCCACAAAATATTTTCCCCCAAAAAATGAGTATTTTCCCTTTCTCTCCCTCAAAGTCTGCAATTGTAATACATTCATGTTTGTATCTTTCAGATGGTAAAAGTGAACAAATGGGACGGGTCTGCTGTAAAAAATGCTTTGGATGATGCAGTAAAGGATGTCCTCACACTGAAATACAATTATTCAGAAAATTTTGCCTTACTGGATGGACGGCTGATTCTCTGCAGCATTGCTGTAGGTGTCGCAATTATAGCCCTGTTATGGGATTACTTGTACCCTTTTCCAGCATCAAAACCCATTTTGGTGGCTTGTGTTTCTATTTATTTCATACTCATGGGAGTCTTGTCAATTTATACAACGTACAAAGAAAAGGGAATATTTATTGTGGCTGTACAAAGGTAAGTTTATGGTACATTAATAAAAATTTGTTTTACTTCAATACTAAAAAACTAACAACTGTATTATATTTTCAGAGATCCAACAGGATTTAACCCAGACTTTATATGGGAAGCCAGCTCATATTTGAAGAAATACGATGATAAATATAATTTGGTATTATCTGTGAAAAACAGCACAACCGGAGCTTACCGAGATTCGAACGTTGTTAAGTCTGTGGCTGATTTCATTGACGAAAATGGCGTTGTAATTCCAGAATTGGTTGAAGCAGTTGTGACAACAATGCATGACAGTCTAGCCAATGTTAAGAAAGATAAATAATAAACTTTTTAATATATTGTTTGATGCTCATCATTTTTCCTAATGCGATAATATACTTTCATAAAAATTATGTCGCTTAAGGAATTTGTACCCTGAAGTAAAAATTGTCAGATATTGTTCAAATTATCACTAACTATGGTTCGCTGCATTTGCACAAATTTTTATCAACATTCACTATATGAAACCTGATATATTCAATTCCAAACTTTTGTTTAAT
>JABFPB010001411.1:0-25470 GCA_022817645.1 Ceratoteleas bidentatus | reverse complement strand
AGTATGGTAAAAACTGAAGTATTTATAATATTCGTTCACAGATGGCATCGCACTTACTGAAATTGTTTTTCTAAACGTCAGCATTCTTATAAAGTATAGTAATTTTTTATGAAACTTTATTCTCCGTGTGTATTAAGAAATGTCCTAAAACAATAAGGAAATTTCCGAAATAAGACTTTGTCAAAACCTACTAGGAAATTTCCTACACATATCGGGGAATTTCCTAAACGTATTATTAGATTTTCAGACAAATAAATTAGGAAATTATCTACGTGTATCGGGAGATGTCCCAATTGTTATAAGGAATTTTAATAACCAAAAATAAAAGAAGATCTTTATATGTCAATTTTATTTCAAAATCCATCCAACACGGAGAATCGATCCGTCTTGGATCGATTCTCCGCGGTGGGAAGCCGGAGACGTTACCGCTTGACCAATGCGGCAACATCTGACAGCTCGTAATTTTGGCCGTAGACAAATTGGGAAAGTAATAAAACATTAGAACGCATTGATATAACGTAATTAAAATCCGGAATTATATATTTCATGTTTGAAACTTTTGTATTTTATTATTTTATTTACAAGTTTTGTATTACTAATATAAATCTTCTTTCCTCAAACGATATTGCCTAAAACAATCAGGAAATTTCCGAACTAACATTTTATCAAAACCAACTAGGAGATTTTCTATATATATCGGGGAATTTTCTAAATAAGTAATTCACAAAATTTCACAAAATCAATTAGGAAATTTCTTACATGAATCGGAGAATGTTCTAATTGTTAAAATGAACTATTTTCTAACATGAAAAGTATAATTCCCGAGCTGTCAGATGTTGCGGCTTCGGCCGAGCGGTAACTCCTCCAGCTTCCACCGTAGAGTCCCGGGTTCGATTCTCCGTGTTGGATAGATTTTGAAACAAAATTGACAAGGATCTTCTTTATTTTTGGACATTAAAATTCCTTATAACAATTAGGACAATTTCAATACATTTAGGAAATTTCCTAATTGATTTTGTGAAATTCTAAATAAATATTTGACTTAATACACAATGAGGAAAATTTCCGGATACGTGCAAGAAACTTCGGAATAAGATCCCACAATATATATCCACCAGGTGAAAATTCCTGATACTTTTGGGAAACTTTCTAAATTCGGTACATCCCGATTACATTCAAGAATTTCCCGTTTCAAAATTCCTATTGATTCCACAATACTGTTTTCTTTTCGGAATCTGCAGGAACTCTCAAAACGGGTAGTCACTTGAGGCAAATAAGAACACATCTTGGAGGTTAACATTGGCAAAAAAAATTAACATCTAAAACAGTTTATTAATAAAATATTTGTTGCAAAATTACCATAATACTTACTCTCGGACAATTATGTTTTTTGAACGTAAAAGTACACACCGGGTCCATTGAACCCCAAGCAAACTTTTACTTTTGCTGTACTTCACCAGAAACTTTTCTTTTGGGGTCCGTCGACAACAAGTTTTCCCTTACAATAATCAGATGCTTACTTTACCGACCGTAACTAAGCAATTATCGACTGAGGGTTTTGCTCGGGTTTATTGGACCCGAATAAGCTTTTAAAAAAGCGTTTCGTTATATAATATACGAATACTATTTGCTTGTGTGTGAATAACAATGTGTCTTTATTTCTCTACTTATTTAACCGATTATGTCAAGCCTCGAATCATTTGTAGGTGAGGTTAAAATGGAAATTGAATAAGTGTGTAAGTATTCAGATTTGAAGAGCATTGGTGAGCGGAAACTGTCGTGAAATGTCGTGCAGAAAAAAACAGTAGAGGGGATATGAGAGTTCGGATAAACGCTGACGTATGGTCTTTATGAATATTTAACCAAACGTATTTACAAATTCCACAGCACACTAATGCCTCCAATTCCTTTTCCTGTAAAACTACCGAAAATTAAGTTCACAGCGCCTACATTTCATCACGCCTTCGGCATTACCCCTCCCATCTATCCCTCAGAACGTCTTGTTTTCATCGGTGTTTTACGACTTATCCAAATATCTCTAATGGAAATGGAAATGTGAAACAAATTAGATACTACATTTTCCCGACTTCTCGTAGACAACGTTTGCACAAGCCGGCAAATCCACACAATTATCGAGGACGTCCAATGTATCAGCTATGTACATAATTCCTTGCAGTCGTTCCTCAATTCTTGACAGAGACAAAGTATGGCCTCGGAGTGGGATAATTAATTATCCTTACCCTTTGGCACCGCTTTCAAGCTCAATGCGCAAAGTAGCGTGAGCTTTACTTCTATTTACAGATCCTTTGGCCCTGACATCAAGATTCATTGGCGAGATCGGTAATTTTCTATATTTACGTCGAACGGCAGATACTCCGCTCCGACTGTCCCCGCTTCCGGTAACTAGTTGTGTCGGCGCGCGAGTTATTTGTCTTCGCTCGTCTAGATATTGCACAGGGGTGGAAAGAATACCACGACACGCGGACCGAGAACGCCGAACCGCGGGGAAACCGGTCTCCGGGGAATATCATCGCGGAAATTGTATGCACGCTTTTCCACGGCGAATCAAAATATTCGCCGCAGAATGTTGCTTATTTATTATACAATCGGCGGTATCTTGATACACAAAACCCCGGATTGGGGGCCGCAACATGTTGAAGCCAACGAACGTTGTTGAGGAATAATATACAGTTTGTATCGCTCGCTTGATCTGGATAGCGAGTGCACAACCGGGTGATCGATAGTAGGAAGTAACGCAAATACTTAGTTGGGCAAATTAAACACGGAATGACTACTTATTAGTTAAATGTGCAGTAGACGTATCAGTTCGTTCGCACTGATGTATGGCAATGTTATCATTTGTATTAATGGCTTTGATGGATATTCACTCAATCATGCGATAATATATGTCTGACTGTCTAATTTATGTAACCTATGCTGCTTAGCTGAGACCCCTTAGCTAATGTGAGAAGCCTATTTATTAGTTACGTAATTTGATAACAAATCTGCGGTGGTAAGCAAGTTAGAAATTGTAACTCCGCATGGAAATTCATTGCATAAATCATGTATGTTATTTTGCTTTAGGGAAGTTCGCAGATTCCTGTAATCTGATGCATTTCGTTTCAACGAAACTTTAATGAAGCTTCCCTTGTAAATCAACAACTGCAGACCATTTGAACATGTCCACATTCTCAATATCAGTCAGAACCTTTGAATTACCGTAACATGTTACTTTGGCATAACCGATGCAAAAGATTTTCCATTCAAAATGGCTTTTGTTCTCCTTGATAAAACAAACCACCCATTTTCCTACAGCTCGATAATACAACCCAAAATTTGTAGACGCTTGATACCTTCTTGTACGTTTGACCTTCTGACCTGGCAGTAATCCGTCATATTATGCTTTCGACTCCAGATTATCTACCCTTAATAAAAGGCCAACTTGCAGCGGACTGTACTTCACGGCTGTAACTCATCGCCGGCAGATAGTGTCATGTGATGTATTATTTACCCCCGGTGTCACCGCAATTATTCATACCGCGATATCGGTGACGTTCCACACCAAACCGCGCGCGATCCCGCCGGGAATCAAAGCGAATTCGCTCTTACTTATTACCAGCCAGCGCGGCCCGTGAAAATGGAAAGCCGTCGCATTATATATACGTTCATTCATTTTCGTCGAGCTTTCATTTACATGATAAGCAAATTATCAGCCCGGCGGATTAATACGAATCGAACGAACAAACGCCTGTCAACTGGGTTTCGCCGGCGCGAAAACGACCGTGAGAATAATAAAGCGCCGCAAAGTTTGATCCAATTTCGCGCCGCTGAAACGGCGAAACCTTCATTATTCCCGCGGAAAGGTCTCGTGTAAGCGTGGGGCTTGTAAAATAGCTCCCGTTTTTATCGCTCCGCGTCTTCGCAATATAAAACCGTCGCACGCGCGAGAGACGAGCGCTCCTCGGGATCGCGAGTTGTTTTCCGCCTAGCCGCTCTTATCCGAAGAGGACTTTCAATTTAGCATTTTACGATTGTTGATAATAAGGTGGGGTGGACCCAGGTGGCGGTTTCGCAGCGCGGCAGCGATTTTCGGCGAAGGGCCCTTTGTAAACAGCCCTAATGCCCGGTTACGACTCGGCGGCCTCAGCCACGAGTTTTCTTTATGATATTGCGGGATTAGACGGGAATATTTCACACTCGGCTACGTCTTCGGGCGCGTTTTACGGTGGCCCCGCGAGCGCCTAACGAGCGCGCCGGGTCGTTTCCGTTTGTAAACTTTTTTTACGACGGATCGCCCGCGCCGAATTAGGGTGTTTACCGGGACGCAATTGCCGCCGATTTGTCATTGTTTACCGAATCGTCGTAAGCGGCAATTGAATCGCGAGCGCGATTTTTCACGGGATTAGCCGCGCCGGAATTCAATCTCCTCGAGGTGACGAGACGAATCGGGGTGGCTTCCCCGACTGACATCTTGTTCGAAGGCGGGGCAATTAACCAAAAAATTGGCCGAGCGTGTGCAGAAAAAGCAATTCGACTGCGAGAGGGCCGAGCGACGATGAATGGAGATAAGCGCGAGCGCCGAAGAAGCCGCTGGCTCATCCCCCGGTAATTAGTCAAGAGTCGCAGTGGCGTTGGAAACGTCAGGAAGCGGAAAAGGCGAGATGCGTGCGCGGAGAAAAGCGAACCGTTTGATTGATTAGCCGGCTAAACCGGGCCAGCCCAGACGCAGCCTGAATCGATAGGCTTGATGGAATGTAATACGGTGCATTAGCGAGAGTCTGATGATTGTTTATATGATTCATCATTTCGCTAACTGATATGGCTGATTTGCTGTTTAAGGAGATCTACTTTTCCGTCAAGCGAATTTCATCAACTCCGAACGGCGGGAAAATCGATATCGGAATCGGTAACAGAACCCTCTAATTACACTTGACACTCGGCTGTAACAACTGTTGTTACAGGATTTTTTTCGGTAAAAGGAGGTTTCTCTTTGCGCAAAAGGAGGTCCGCAATCAGCGTGCGTTATCCGATAAAGTCCGTCGGTGTTGTGCTCGAGCGGTTGGTTCGAAAATCGGTTCAATTTTCCGCGACTCCGCATGAGAGGAAACATTTTCGAACGCACGCTGATTCGTCGAACGGGATCGCTTAATAAAGTTATCGGGGCTACTCGAGCCGTGCGCGATGAGTCACGGGAAAAGGCGAATTTGACTTTGACCTGGCGACATTTGCCGTCGGATATAGCGGCGATTTATCCAATTCCGCGTAATCTTGTTAAGCGAACGTACACGCACTTTTTCAACAAAATGACCGCAACGACTGCACCATCGCCATAACGACGCCTGGTGCTTCGAGTACAACAGTTTGACGTAATAAATGAATCGATTTATCCGGCAGTCCATCTCAACTATCCGTCTTCTGTTTCCCCTCGAAGAGTGACTGTGTTTTGCGACACAGTTTGACAACACCCGTAATACGCTCGTGTAATAATCGAATAAACGTTAGACTCGCGATATTTCACGCGGAAGAAGTGAAATGAGAATCACGATCCAAGACAGTGGGGCAAAGTGAAATTGGTGTTGTTTTATGGTGGCCCGAGGCACCTCTTTAGCTTCGGAACAAAGCGAGCCCCGTCCGCAAAATTTTTCAGGAACAAGTGAATGAAGCGATTACGGTAATCGCGGTATTACGGTGTTTTCGAGATATATTGTAAGTGCATGCGGAGAAGCCGATGAGGATGCTATCCGAATGCGTTTTAACGCGGATCGAATGCGTATACGCGAAGCTTATGGCTGCATGCGGAAAGGATTACGCGGCGACAGGAAAACTATTGGCTGACAGAGTTTAGAGAATGCGAAACGAGAGCTGACAATATTTATACCCGCCCCGGTGAACGGTTTAAACTGTCATTACCTGTCGATCAAAGAAAGGGCGCCGATCGATGATCGCTCTCGTACGTCAGATTTAGCAGGAACAATGGGACCCGCGCACGCTATCGGATCAAAACTTAATAATAGCACGCCGGTACGCGCGACCCACTGGATTTCGGCTTTGCGCTGAAAATTCGATTGCAAACGATGGGCAGCCGAATCGACGTCTCGAGTACTAATAATCCAGCATATACTCGTATTCAGACTCGAGGGAATGTTGGAAAGAAATTGTTCAATGTTCAGCGATGTCTTTGTTTTTAGGCGGTTTAAAATGTTTCTTTGTTTTTAGGCATTTTAAAAGGTTCCAACGAGAAAAGACTGTCGAACTTTGAGGAGTTAATCTAATTAAATATAACTGAGGGCATCATCATCTATGCTTCAACATAAATGACGAGTGAGTAATTTTAACAAATAAGTAAACTGAAACCATTATTAATCGGTAATCGATTCAGTTATCTTTGAGGATATCACAAAATGGCAAGAACATGTCGCAAGCTGGAACTTTTCGCACGAGGATTATTTAAGTGTTTGACGCTTGTTAAACTTTTATAACACCACAAGAAGAGGAACTATAAAGCCGAACGTGCATTGCGCTCCTTATTTTTTCGCGACCGAGTAAAGAAAACATTTCAATATAAGATATTACATTCTGTGGGGTTGTGCCGTAGGAAGGCGAATCGAGTTTTACTGTTTTCGCGATGTTTCAATTGAAAGATTTTATAAAGAATTTTCCAGTACAATTTCTCTAAAAGTAGAACGACTGTTGTAGCTGTCAGTGTACACAAAATTAAAAAGCATTCAAAATTGAAGAAACCCATTTTCCATGCTGTTGAAATGTTTGAATCGCTCTGATTTCACGCCAAGTAATTGGATTAACATTGTCTTGTTATTTACGAAATTCGTCGAATTTCGTTACGATGTAATTAAAATATGACAGTTTCCAATTATTTCAGCTCACCTTCCATTACAATTTCAAGATAATAATTAAGCACTTTTCAGTGCACACATGACAGTATTGTATTTCGATAATAAAAACAATAAATCTGAAACGTAATTTACAAATAACTCTGACCACTAAAACGACATACCAAATAATTCTTTCTTTATTCAATCCCGCACTGCTTCCCACCCCCATATGTTTCTCCACCTCTAAACACTTCTCTAAATCCTAACCCACTTACAAGTAACGCAATTCCTCGCAGTTAACAAGACCTTCGTCCATTGCATTACCACACGGCTGCTCAATATTTACATAATTTTCTTCGTTTAATCAAAGGCTCTCTGCCTCCCTCCTCCATTATTTAAACTTCATTAATACCACGGTTTCCTGCCCGCGACAAAATTGCCGCCGAAACAAGGCAAACTCTTTCGCCTTCGGTTGCCTTCACCTGAGGACCCGTCTTACACGTCCCGAGCTCCGTACAATTTGTCGTAATTGAATCGAGCAATCGAATGAAAATCCTGATCGTCTGTTTGAAGATTCAACAGCTGGCGAACAGACGAAGACCCCGTTGTCGGCGAAGTTGCCGGCGATAATGGAAGTGAAGACCATCGGCGCAAGATTACCCGGAGCCCGGCGGAAAAGTTAATCTTAATAAACGAGGGCAATCAACGCGGCTTGAACGACGCCGGCATCGTCGATATAGCGGCGGCCACCGCAAATGCGCGGCCCATGCAAATACGGCCCTTCCGACCCCCACACATTTACATACGCAGCGTCGAATCCCGTCCTTTTGTCCGGCGCGGAATGTCCATCAACTTTTTGTCCCGAGGCGCGTCCAGCTTTTGAGCAAATAGGAGAGTCAAATGACCAGCGAGCTTTAAGGCACTCGAAAGGGGTGCAGCCTCTTTTATTTGTTGATTGCGTTCGGATTGTTTCGTGATTTAGCATAAATGTTTGATTAGATTCGGGGCGAGCGGCCGGTCATCAGAACGTCCATTCTCAAATGAGAGGACGCGATGTACCGGCACTGTTTGTGCATTCATTATTACGTCGTTATTGCTCAAGCATTCAGTGGCGACGAAGTGCGATTCAAAGGTACCCTTATCTATTGGCCAAACACTATGCAAATGCGCGCCATTAACGATTTACGTGCCCTTAAGCGGCAATTATTTATGGCGCCGACTCGGGTAAAAATGACCAGTTGGCCCGAGTCAGAGTGAGTCAACTCCGGCAAAACGACGGACCGAATTTGTATGCAAACAATGACGCTCAGCTCCAATCGCGCGACATTCAAATGCCGGTTGTCCCCGGGAAACGTGTCTATGAAATTTGGATATCCATTGTATTTTCAACATTGTCAAACACACGTAGACGTGTAATTCCGCAACGCTTAAGTCGGAGCGTGCCATTACGATTGAGACAATGGGACCTGCTTGCTCGCGCGTTTAAGGTAATCCCTCGTGAATGGTGTCCCTTTGGTCCTGGCACTTAATACATTGTTCGCCTCGATGGCTGTCCTTTACAACCAGCCCCGGAACGCCCCACGACGTCGTCGGGAAGATGACTCGCGTTAACACCAATTCCGCGTCTTTTGACCGCATGCAGGCAGTCGTACGTTGCGACGCGCGATAAACGGTTCTGCGGGCCGCTCCTTCCGCTCGCTCATCGTCTCGTAACGAGATTCGTGTTGCGGATTAGCAATCCGTTTTCCGCGCAGTTATCAGCGCGAAATCACTTTTCCTCGCAGGAAAACTGATTTGCGCGAAAAACGGCGCGCCATCTCCGGACGATTTTTGTGGCGACATGTCATTTCGCGGCAATCACCGCTTAACTTCTGCCGAAATGCGATCAGCCGGCACACCAAAGTCGTCGGTAAAAGTAATCGCACTTGGCGCGATATTGCATTTTCGCGACGAAATAGAAAAGTCGCCTGGAACTGGGACAGGTTCTCGGATGGTGGAGAGAGTTGCTGGATAAATCAGTGGCGCAGACCAATGTTTCGCAGACCAATTGTCGGCGACAAAAAGCGTGGTCTTGTCTCATCAAATGACATATGTTTGTAGTTGGGAACGTGACCCGGGTATTTGTGTCACGTATTTGTAAGGCGAGCCAAGTTTCGCCGTCAAGAACAGCACCGGCTGACCAGTCCCTCGGGCTCGATAAGGTAGGGACAAAATAAGTAAATTCGTATCAATCCCTCGAGGACGCGGCGCTGGACCATCCGTCATAGAAGATTACCGAAGTAAATAACGCAAAGCGTCGGGGGTTGGGGAACCTCGGACATGGTATCGACGTAAACGAAAACAGAGACAACGCGCGCGAGGGTGAGCATAACCAAATTTCGGAATAATCGCGCGTTTCGGGCAATCATGACGTCCTCTATCATTCACGCTTGCACGGACAAACGTCGTCACCCTCGTCGGCGCGCGCCACTTATAATGGTCATCGCGTTTTTTACCGAGATGGCACATCTATCTTCGTGCGCCGCTCGGGTCATAACTCGGGCGTAATTTCAATATCCCCGCGCCGCGCTGCGAATTGCCCAGAACAAAGTGTACATTAATTCATGAATTTTCCATTACCCCCGGACGCGCCAGTCCGCCGTTCGATCTCCTTTTTTCGACCCTGCGACATTCACTTTTATTTCTTCATTTCCTCCGATATATTTTTGTTTCATTCGCCATCCAATTGCTCGGCCAACTTTCGCATGGGCGGCGCGGGCCTGGGAACACCGAGACACTATTTCCGCTTGAGCTACTTGACGAATTAGATAGATTACCGAACGCCGCTCGCTGAGAGGAAAAGTCAACGAAGGTCGGCCGCGCGTATTTTCTTCGCGATCAGAAAAATGGCGCAGGCTACTCGGAATTAAAATTGCCGGGCTTTCGGCGATGCATTTGCGTTATTCAATCGGACGAGAGAAATGTCAAGCGAACCCCCGGAGACATAGAGAAGTGATCTCCGTTGTTCAATGGTAGCAGGTGGCATCGGGCATATCGGGAAATATTCCGCATCAATCCGCATAAATCGATTCAAATTGAAGTTTAATGGAGCCAGGTGTTTTATTACCTCAACTCGGACTTTTGAATTAATTGAGAAACATCGACGTTTTCACTGAGGAAAACGCTATTAGTAATAGTTTCTATTCCGGATTAGTAGTTTTAGAGAATTGTTGTGTGGAGATAGTTTACTATATTTCATCAGACGTATGGTTATTGGTATTAGAGTTAGTAGTAACTATAACCAGTAGTAGTAGTCACTTTTCGGACCAACTATACTGGTTAGTTATTGTAACCTCTCACTTGCAACTAAGAATAGTATCTACCACCATTCAGATAGTATTGTCACTATGCAGTTCGTTATTATTACCATTTAGATGGTAAATTCTACAAATCATAAGATCATATTTACTATTTCTGAATGATAACGATTATCAACCGAAACAATCATCAAATTAATAATTATACATACTAGTTTTAATGGTCCCAACCACGGAAAATAGAGTATTGGCTACAGTCGAATGCTCACAAACCCAAATATGTTTAGGAACGGACTTCACTATCCAAATTCTAATTACTCGTTGTCTCGGCAAAATAACAATTTTAATTGGTCCGAATTCCGAACATAGCGCTATGAATCAATCGGCAACGAAATAACACGATCGACTTCTTGCGCCCCTTTCCCAGTGCGATCACTTTGATGTAAACGATGATTTATTTATTCGCCTCCACGTCACCGGAGAAACAGATTGACCGGCGCTCTTTTTCCTCGGCGCGCGGTTTTCATAAGCATTTGAATGGACCGATCGATCACGCTGCCTCGCACTTCCCCACGCTGACATTACTAAAATATCATCCCCTATTAGCAGGGTGCAATTCCGTATCAAGAAACCGGCGGGCCACGATTGGACGCGATCGCGACGAACGGAAGCGAGCGCGCCGGCTCGTCGAAGTTGAATTAACCGGCGGGAAAAAAGAGACTAGCGCGAATCGCTGCCGATGGATCACCGGGGAGAGTCTTATTCGGCGGTAATTATATATTCCGAGAGCGTCCCGCCGATCAGTCAATGTTTCCGATGCAGCTCCACGACAATGGCGCGAAGATAGAAAAAGCTTATCTGTCACCGTGCGCCATACTTCCTTAGGGGAACGACTTTTAATTCACGGCAAAGCGCCCTCGACGGCAATGAAAAATTAAGAGGATCAGCGACGCCTGCTGCAAGTGCGCCGCCATTGTCGCCGGAGAAAGAACAAAGTGGCGGCGCCGCGCGCGATTAAGCGGCGCACGTAATGGTCAATTTTCTTCACCCCTTCGGGCCTGATTAGCGCCCGACGGGTCGCCATGATTTATCGGCGGATCAGCCGGGCGTTAATCAGCGGGATCCGGCGCGCGAGATTAATCGGGAGCTTGTTTTTCGACGCCCGAGGTGCGTCGCCGAAACTGTGAACTGTCCATCTGGCGGCTTCCGTTGCGATTGTTTTTACGCAAAGACATCATATGTGACTGTCACAGGGCCGCGGAACGGCTGCGGTCGTAATGGCATTTGATGTTAATCGGCCTTTGAGCCGTGTTCACGCGGGGAGGACTGCGCGCATGAACGAGTTGATTAAATTCAAACACCTCGTAGCTAGAATGCCGGGGCAGCGCGCACGGTCGCGCGAGCACGCGTGGGAGTTCAAATATGCTCATATCGGCTTCCGTTCAAAGGACAGAGGTAACTCCGCGCTGGACAATAGTCGTGCATGATAATAGGATGCCGAACTAAGCCCTCTGGACGATGTCCGGTCGTTCGGAAGAAACGAACGACATGCGATGGCGCGGCCGATGACTGGCGGTGTTCCAAGTTTCGATGCAGTCATTGGAAGTTCGGACTAGTTCGGGAATTCCGGGCGATGAAAAAAAGGGTATTGTCGGTGGCAGGTGGGTTGGCGGAAGGTGGAATGAGTTGGCGGAAGGTGGAAGCGATTTCAGGGTGGTGTCGCAGGAAAGGGAAACGATTAGAAAATGCTGAATGGTTCAGATCGGGGTTTTGTATCGGTAATCAAGGATTAAAATTTTATAGTCCGATGAGAGTGTTCAATGAGAGCAGGAATTTATATCCTTAGACGAGAAAGTTTTAATTGATGTATAATTAAATTTGGGGAAGTGTAAATTGAATAAAAATAAATTGTATGTGTTCAAATTATGTATTCAAGAAATTAGTTGTAAGTGATGATTGGTAATTAGTAGTTGTATACTTCGTTCTACAAGTCACTGTTACAATCTGTTTTGAAATTGTTTCTACATAAATGTCTTCAATTATTATTACAATAAATGTGCATCCAGTAGGAAATCGAGATTTACACGGAAAAAAAGTTTGACTGATTCAAGTAAACTTTTAACTGGACTAGAGACAGCTAAATGAAAACGCCTAGCAGAGGTCCACAGTTTAGCTGATTCAGCTAAATTTTTACCGGATACAAGTGAGCATTCATTTGTTTCAAGCGTTTTCTCTTTGCTTGAACACATTTTTGTCGTAAAAGTAGACCGTTATCACAGAAACATTCAATTATCGCATTATTGCTTCCCTGCAAAAAATAGTTCATAGAAATGAATAGAAATAAACTGAGAATGACAAAATTAAGTCCTTATTGAAAAGATTTCGAATTCATATTTTTATCCTGCAGTCCATTCTAATCTGTTCTGTTCTAGTGATTTGTCGATGTTTTTAATGCAAAATTGTGAATTGTTGAAAATAATTTCGACTTTATTCAATATCTCAATCTGCATTCAACAAAAAAAATGTTAATTCTTTTGTATTCATTTCAATTCCAGTGAAACATATTATTAATAGAATTAATAGAATTAGAATTCAATAAATATTTTGAAATCTTATTTGGCCTCATTTGGCATTCAGAGTAGTGTAACTGAATTCCAGACGTAAAAAAAACGAATGCAAACTTGAGGAGAAAATAAAATTATTTCTATTAAAAAATATTCCTCAAAATATGTTTGCAGGGCTATTAAAACCGATAAAAATATTGATTAATAAAATTTCCAGCATCTGAGGGGTTGTTCACATATTACGTCACGCTATTTTATCGGTCTGTTTCTTTTTATCCAGTAACAAATCGTATCTTGATCTTACTTTTTCAGTGTGACGTACTATAAGGACGATCCCTAACCACTTTTCTTTCAGTTTTATATTAGTTAAAAACCTCATTCGCTCTACGTCAAACCTAACGGATTCTAATGGTTTTCGTTTACTAGGATATACGAGCAGAATAAGATGAGCCTTACACCTATGAAGACACTAGTTTACTTGCATTTCTGTATGTTCTACCTAAAATAGGAACCTGAACTACTTCAACGACTGAATATCGAATAAAAAATGTGCCTAAACTATTATCTTTTACGTGCGAAAAGAGCATGTATGATGGATCTCTGAAGGTAGTGAAACTTGAACAAAGGTAGGTTCTATTTTACATTGAAATTTTTACACGTGTCACCTGAATATCTGAGCATATGGTTTGGTTGTCTGAACCAATTACCTATTTCCACACTGATGCCATGCAAGAGGTGGCAAGTGGGTGGCAACGATGTGTCATCAGTATGGCAACAATCTGTCTCACGATCATGATCCAGACTGCTGCCATACTCATGTCATCCTACGCCATATTGTTGCCGGATATCCTTTTCCAGTAAGGATATACTACGGATGACTAAATTTTAAATAGACTTTAGTTATTATTCTTACCCACACTGTGCAGTCTACACGGGTAATGACCATTTAAATAAAAATGTCTATCCTCATGTCCCCCCATCCATGTACTGACGAGCTTACACCTAAAACGGAAAACAATACTTTTTCACATATCTCACAATCTCTCCAACGTCACCTCTTCTGACCCTCCAACCCAACCTCCAGATAAAATGATGCAAAGTCGAAACAATTCATCACTCCAGCCATCACATTCGTTCAAAATTTCGCGCGGAGCGTACAAGCGGTTTCGGCTAAATTGCACAGAATATGAATCGATAATACGGGTGTCCACATTTACATCTACCCGGGGTATTTCGCAAGCTTGAAACATCAAGCGTAGACATCTCCTACGCAATCTCAAATCTGTCAAGCGGTGATCGATGTGCCGTTCGCCATTTTAATGCCTATCACCCGGCAACGAGGTTTGCGTGAAATACGAGTTAACCCCCAGCTCGCTTGCCACCCCCTCTTCGCCGACCACGATCCCTCGAGGAATTCAAATTGTTCATACGAAAATATTGAAAAACGTCGCCGACCGCTCGCGTCCCCGGTCTTTTTCGTTCTCGCCGGCCATAACCGCGTTACGCGCTTAATGAATCTTCGCGTCGTTTCCCGATCCCCGTTGATCCGTCTCGTAATACACTTTCGCGCGCGAAAATATTGCGCCCGACCGACTACTTGCGAGCACGCTCGACGTGTGTGTTTTCCGTACGTAGAATAAATAGGATTATTCGGGCCGAAGCCGACGACCGCGCTTGCATCGCACGTCCGCGTGAAACGCGCAGGGGATCCTCGAGCGAGTAATAGCAAAAATATTATGATAACCCGATTGGCCAATCCGGCCGGAGCGGTCAATCGAATCATCGTTATCGGATATGGGATTTGCCGGAAAAACTTGGCAATCCCGTGGACAGGCCTTAATCCTAAATGCACCGGCGCTCGGCGCGAGAGCGACATCACGTTGATCTAATGACGATTTTCCGCGCACAAGCAAGACACAATTTATTCGTGCGGGTGTGCGCGCGAACGCCATTCCCTCGGGGCGATGCTGCGCGTACATATGTCACGTAAATCTCCTCAACGCCGAGTACGCCGCAATTAAATCAAGAGATCTTTTCCAGGCAGGATGCATGGCATGATTTCTAGATTACGAACGTAGACTGGTGCTTTTAATTCGAGCACTAGAACCGTTTTGGCTGTTTAATGGTTAAAGCGTTGAAGAACGTTCGAAAATTTGATAAGTGGCGAGATGAGTAGTGGTCAATTAAGGAAGAGTTCAATTGAATTTTTCTCCACCCTAGTAAAGTAGTAAGAACTCTAGTAAAAAAATAAGCAAAAAAGAAAAAGATCTTTGATCAAACCTGATCAAAGATCAGGTTTGATAAGCAAAAAAGAAAAAGATCTTTGATCAGGTTTGATCAAAGATCTTTTTCTTTTTTGCTATTTAAATAGTTTTCAGACCAGAGTTAGACGGAAAATGATCATGTACGAGCTCAATCGGATTGTTTTTTATACCCGGGAAGATAGGTCGTGAAAAGTGTTTCGTTATTTTTGTTAGTTTTGTTAGTTTCGTTAGTTTTGTTAGTTTTGTTAGTTTTGTTAGTTTTGTTAGTTTCGTTATTTTTGTTAGTTTTGTTAGTTTCGTTAGTTTTGTTAGTTTTGTTAGTTTTGTTAGTTTTGTTAGTTTCGTTAGTTTCAGGATAAGGTAACACGGGCAAGTGCATTTAGGTAGTCTTGGGTAGATGAAGTATAATTTTTGTAAATTGTCGCAGTATCAACAACACTGAGTAAAGTAGAAACAGGCGATGATTGGTGAATCTCGTTTTATAATGACTACAATCCACTTAAAATAAGTGGATTGCAGTTACTTATACTGGATCTTGCATACCATTTTTGAAGTACGTACACTGGCTTTGCCAGCGCTTATAATGATTATTTACAGTACCTGAATGACTCTCCAGCGCTGCGTTAGTGAGAATCTATTCTCGGTATTACGTACTCTAATAGGATTCACATTCAGAGTATGTATCCTCCAAAAATAATTTGTTGGACTGAGTAAACTAAGTGGTGAAAGTTACCATTTTAGATGTGCGAGATACCACTACAGTGGTACAAAGTATAACTTCAAGCTGTAGGGTATTTGTAAAATGATAAAAACTGTAACACTTGAAGTAAGGTATTAATATTGATACATCGATCTTTTGAGGTTTTAATTTCGTCAGTCATCATACCAATAACCGACGACATTTTAAACTTTTTTGTAAACGTCTTAAGGTAAAATTTTACCCCTTGGGACATTTACCATTTTTATGGTACTATTTAGTTTTTTAATGTGATTATTTCCCACAATCTGCATTCAAGTCATACCTTTTCCTACCAATGAAAACTGTTTCTAGAATATCATTGGTCCACCTCCAACCATCCCCTAAAGTACTATTTTCCATCACTTCCATTCAGCGTCTAAATCCAATCTGAACTTCCACCCACTCGATTGTCTTCCCGGCGAGTCGTGATCATTTTCACGACGACCAGTGAGGGTCATTGCGCGTAAACCTCGCAACTCGTTACGATCCGTTTATTTACTTGTTTTCAAGACTCGGCAGGCATTTGAATATGCAAATACACGGATGAGCGAGTATCATTGTGCGGCGGGCACGCGGATCCTTATTACCGAGCCTGTTATTGCGACTGCAAAAAGAGAAGTCGGCGGAACGGACGATAAGCGCACAAAAGTCTCGAGAAGGCTAATGACGCGGCTTAGGAAACGACACTCCTAATGGATCGCGTTCCGAATGCCTAGCCCGGTGTCGTTTGTAACATTAGTCGTCGCTCGCTGCCGCCGGAATTAATTGTTCTTTGAGAATAAACCGTGGAACGGGACGCGACGGCGCAAGCCGATCGATACCTGTACAAAAGCGACCACTCGACACAAGTTATCGCACGAATACACACTGGCCCCGACTTTCGTCCTTTTTTGCCGCGATTAATTAAACTTCCTTACGGCACTTTTTCGGCGCACGACTCGTCGCCGAAAAGCAATCGAATTGATTAGATCGACGCCACCATATGTCCGTCCTCGCTTGTGTTTCCGGCTGATTGCAAAAAAGCGGTCATTAGGAAATTAAAGGATCAATTTTCCCCCCTTTTGCGCAAACGGAGCCGCCACTCCGATTTCACTTCCGACGATCGGAAAAGTCCACGCGACGTCGCATTAGCATTCTAAATCGCAGCAAAGCACGTCAATTGTGCACAGTCGTTTTCCTATACGCTGCGGTTCCGCGGAAATCTCATTTTGTGCGCGCAGTATTTCCCACGTGACCGTGCATCATAATATTGTTATTACGTGAGATCGGCTTTTTGCAGTTGAAAACTAAATCCCGCTCGAACGGCCAGGATATGTCGCTGGCAGAAATAGCGCTGAAGTTTATTAATTTATTCGAGCATGGAAATGGCAATTAACTCGGACACCGGTGACAGATACAGGCACTCGGCCTTCGGGCGGACTCGTGTCAACCCCGCACTCATATCGCGATTCGAACTCACCGCCGCGGGCCGACTTCAACGTCCACACCGACACCCGACGTGATTCGAATCAATCATTCAATAAGAATCGACGGTACGCCTGCGCCGAAAAAAATGTTTACGCGAATTTGCGCGGACTTTTTAGCAGGGGATACCGTCGAGGGGAATGATTCGATTTGAATTTCTATCCTTTTTGTTTCCACGAAACCGCGTTAGTTTACATGTTCGTTGTGTGTAACAATGTAGATTTCAAGAGGAATTTTTTTATATAAATGAGGGAACATACTATTTTTTTAGTTTTATTTTATTTTTTATTTCTTTATTTTTTTATTTTTAGAGGAGGGTGATTACTGAAAATACTACATATTGCAGTGCGAATAATGGATATTCATTTTTGGCGTAACAAATCTTACATAAAGATTATTAAATCCGATAAAAAAGACATTTACAAAGTTAATACCCCGTTACTCTCGCTATTCAAATCTCAAATTTTGTTTTAAGATTGCAAGTCACGTGTGACTTCTACGTGATGCGAGATCGTATGATTATATGTCGTCTCTATCTGCAGAAATTTCATTGCGAAAATCGGAAAGTGATTCCGTGCGCCTTATTGCAGTTTCACTTCGATAGGAGACGGCGTGCAGAAGAATAATTTTATTCGTTATTGCATATCTACTTTTCATTTCGACTAATATCATTCGGCAGAAAATAGTGGGTCGGTGTTTGTGAAACGAACATTTTTAAGTGCATAATTTAGCTCGCACACGAGCGGTAAACGGGCAAACGAAAGGATCAGCGCAGCGTCACGTACGCAACTACGTGCATGAATAACAATACCGAGTACATCGACGAAGTGATGAAGTTTCTTTGTTTAATTCGCGCATTACTCTAGGTAATTCATCATAAGACTTTATGTGTTTATGAAATGTAAAAGTATTAGGTACAAGGCATATGCTCTGCAATGGTTTGCAATTTTATAATTTATGGTATGAGATTGTGGTTTTATATAGGCATAAGCTAAATAATTGCAATATTATTTGTACAAATGTTTACAAAGTCATTGGATTTTCTTTTAACTTTTAAACAATCCTTAATTACATTTTCAAAATCAAGATTTCGGAAATGTAATAATTTATTATTTATTTCGGAAATGTAATTATTATTTTGTAATAATTACATTTCCGAAGTCAAGATTTCGGAAATGTAATAACGACAATCATTTTTCGCAACATTGGTTAATTCTAAGTAAAAACTGACTCTACAAAAAACATCAGAAGCTTGCAAGTTTTACAACATTTATGCTAGAAAAAACTTGCAAAAATTGAGAAAAATTTAACGCTCTAAGTTTCGACAATCAATAGACTAAAAAACACATAATACCTCACCTAATAAAGCACCCATATTTATTGAGGCGAGAGTATAGAGTGGGCGTGAAAAACTGGAATTACGACACTACATTTTGCAATTTTTTGAAAATTTTGTATGTGGATGGACGGGGTGTAGCAGCGTGTTTTGACATAAATTTCCTGATAAATCAAGACGTTTCAAAACACTTTTTTTTTAATTTTGCAAAATTAAAAAAAAATGTTAGGTTTGTCTTTCCAATTCCCATAACCATAACGAAAGAAAATTGCAATATTCGTGAAAATATAACTCTGTTTTTTCTGGCCTATGTAAGTGATTAATTCAAAACACTTTTTTTAATTAATCACTTACATAGGCCAGAATTTTTTTTTAATTTTGAAAAATTAAAAAAAATTGCTAAGTTTGTGTTTCCAATTCCCATAACCATGACGAAAGAGAATCGCAATATTCGTGAAAATAAAACTCAAATTTTTCTCGCCTAGATAAGTGATTAATTCCCAAGTTTCTTACATTGAAACCGCACGTATCTCTTTTGTCTAGAAAAACTTTCGTAAATCCAATGGTTCTCTAACATTACCTTCGAAATTTCTACTTGAGGTTCACAGACGCATAAAAAAGTCGCAGACACATCCTCTTCACCTAACCCACTATCAACATTTCCCGACACTTCTGCCGTCGCCTCATTCGAAAACACCTTAATTCCGCCTCGTCTTTTCCCCGTCGAATATTTATACAAGCGAGTTTCAATTATTTCTGCTCGCTGATTTTTACGAGGGCGCCTAGCCTTAAGTGACAATGAAACCGAGAGTGCCATTAAGTTCTCCAACTCGAGATCTATGATCTCGTTAACGGTGATAGCGCTCTCGGCGAAAAATACGAAATTTTGACAAATGGAGCGTATAAGGGATTTAATAACGACCTGTAATTTGCGCGTTACAATTCTAATCAAGCCGAGTGGCGCGAGCGGTAACAAGATAAGAGCGCGGTGGGGCACTATTTTCATTCTACTGAGCGGCGCGCAATCGCGTTGCGTATTAACGCTGTCGTTAACGAGTTTAACCGAGCGCAGACGGACTGACGAGAGTAGAATGATCACGACTTCATGACTATACGCGCCACTGTTACCCGGTTAACGCGAAAAGCTGCGCATCGGCGTTGTTGGCTCCGCGGGAGATAAGTGCGACGACCTGTCCAATGACTGCGGGGAAGGGTTGACGCAATCAACGTAAAACGTAACGCCGACAGTAACGGGGATTAGTTTATCTTCGCTCGTCCGCCGGTGCCGGCTGAACTTCAGATTCGCCGGAAAGCCACCGCACCGGTAATTACCATGCCAAGAAAATCGCCAAAACAAGTCAGCCGACTCGTGCTTCATGTAACGACAAACTGGAGCACTGTCCCCGAGAATTACGAGCTGTAGTCCTAGCCCCTCGACGAACTTTGTTATGTCCCGGGGATCGCCAAACTTTGACTTTGGTTGATGAAATACCTCGGCTGATACACTGGCGTCGTCAATCTCGTGAACGATGGCAAAAAATTGGACCCGCGCTATAAACGTCGAAAGAGTGGCAAAGTTTAATTCGGGCGGCCAATCTGAATACGTTTATTTATAATGAAATGGTGATCTGGAAATCCGCTGATTAAAGTTTGGAAAGGAAAGGAATGCATTTGCTTTTTCTTGGTAGAGAAGAAAATTTCGGAAGTTATAAAATTTTAGATGTCCTAGGTAAAGGGTGTCTTACTAATGGAATAGGCAAAGTACTGCAAATTATTGTAGAAAAAAAGATACCCTAAGGGAACACAGATCCAAAATCCGACCAATATTAATCTGTCAAATTTGCAAAAAGAAATTATTGCATAACCCATTAACTACTGAAATGCTGTAACCTTGCAGCCTTCAGCAGTATTGATTCTCTACTCTATACCATGTAAAAGCTTATGAAAACTTCTGTAAGTTTACATAAGCTTTTTTCCTCAAAACCCTTTATTTCTTAAGGACAATTTCAAAATCCAACGTGTCCGAACGGTCGATCACACGGTAGCGGAATTACGGTTTCATATTTAAACGTCAGGGCCGTGATCGATGGGAGCGCAATATCTTCTTCGGGAGGCTAATCTTGGTAATCTCGCGGCAGCGGTCAGACAGCGAGATGATTTAAATTTCCCCGGAGAGTGGGGCGAAAAAAAGGCCGGCATAATTTGGCCACCCTCGTCGGAACCGTGCGCTTTTACTTTTAAACTTCCGCCTGTATATCACGCGGGATCGGTCAGCGGTCAGTCGCCGCGCGGCGGATAGATACACGATGTACTCGTCGTCCCTATAAAATACGTCCGAGCCATTAATCCCGAATAGGAGGAAAATATTCAGCCCGCGCAAAACGACCGCACTCGTTCGCCGGACCTTAATACGAATACAAAGCGGGCCTCTGTGTCTATTATTTATCGTGTAACGCGCGTAGAGAGTCTTCATGCACGAATGCTCCTTGGTCAAAGTGGACACACACTGCTGGGTCGCATCTACGTGCGCGTCAAAGGGACGCTCCGCGTCCACGAGTCATCGGTCGTCGTAACTCGATGAGAGAGCGGTCGCATAGTAAAGCTGCATTTTTTTTTTTTTTCGTCGTCGGTTGTTGTATGCAGTTGCACCGAGTCCTTGAAGCGCGGCCCTTTTTTACGACTTTGCAATCGGGCGACGCAATACGTGGCCGCAATACCCCGCGGTTCATGTTTGCGGAGATAAATTATCTAATTGAATGTAAGCTTGGTAGAAAAATAGATTAGCGGACGCGCGTCTTCCACAAACGACAAATTGCGGATCGCGACCAATTAGCGAGGATTTTCCCTCGATGCCGCGGTTGTGGAGACGCGACGGTGGGATTGTAAAAGAGACTGTAAATTGGTTGCAACGTAAAGTGTGCGCTGCGAATTAATATCGCGGGCGGGGAACCTTTGCGAGGAGAGGCGGTGATTGGTAAACGAGGTTGCTGGTACCTGTGGCTGGAAAGATTTTGTGTGGATTGTTCGAGTTGATGGAGGCGGTACGAAAAAAGGAGAGGAACGTGCTGAAGAGTTTAGGAAAGGGTTTGGGGAAGGGAGTTGAATTTGTGTAACTTCTTCGTGTGAATGATTTTTTAGCTAAATGTAGATTTTAGTTAAAAAGTGTTAGATAATTATTTCTAAGATGTTTCGAATTCGTTCACTAATTTGTAATTTGTCAAATGTAACTACTTTTTTGGACAAATTTATGTGATATGTGATAAAATAGTACGTTTCACTTCTGTATTTAATACACTGAGAAAACTAGGTGGTGATTTCTGCTATTTAAATGGTGATCAGCGGAATTTAAATGGCGCTGGTCCCCATCTGAGATGGTAGAATCGCTTAGCTTGCGATAGCGAAATTTCGCCATTAAAATAGTGGAATTCGCTATTTAAATATGAATTTTTACCATTTAAAATGTAAGAATTGCCAAACGTCGAATTTGAGGTTATGCCGGTGTAAACAAAACAAATCGAAAGATTTTGATTTATCGTTGAAATGTCATTACTAATGTTGTTGACATTTCTTTTATCCTATATTCCAGAGTCTAATTGCCATTGCCAAATCAAGTAATCAAACATTTACTTACTGCGAAAATGGACCAATATATGTAACGGGCCATCAGTCAACAATACACCATCGTGATAGCAAAACGCGAGTTTCGCTATTTAAATGGTGCAACATTACCATCTTGACATTCCGCTATCGTGATTGCGCAATCTAGTTTTCTCAGTGTATGATATTTTTGTATTCATTCAAAATTAAATACGGAACACATGGGTGACGCAGTTTATCGTAAATATCACGTATATTTTTTTCACATGAATTTGCGAAAAAGAGAAAGTTGACTCAGTCCGGTAAAAATTATTCGTTTCTCCCTCTAGAAGGAGTCCCATTCCCCCATATGTTGAAAAAGAAAGGTAACCGATGAATGTTTAATTACTTGTCCTCAGAATTGTCAATTACAAGGAACTCTAGAATTGTAAAGCTTTAAGCAGATTCTTTAGGACGCCGGTAAGACACCTAAAATGCAAAATATGTGTATATCTATATCTACATTTTTGCTAGACAATAAAAGTTCATTTGATATTGGTACCAAACATGTGTATGTAATTCATCGAGACATATGTACCCGACACGTGCACAAGGCATATGCAAATCACATATGTTTGAGATATATTAAAACTTAGAAGCGCTCGTTAGCTGATCTTGCATCGAATATGATATATAAAATATTTAAACTTAAACTAAAGAATTTTTCATTTGCAGTCAAATATGTTATCTAGCAACTGAATTGTCATGACGTCAAAAACATGCAAGTTTTTATTTGAACTTAAACTTTAATTATTTAAGGCGTATCATATACTGTTTTAAAACACGTACAATTATACAACCAACAGAGAGACGAATAGAAATTTAGCCGAATTTCTCGTGAAATAGCAAGTTTCCAAACTATTCCGATTTACTCTGCAAACATCAAAAGCTGGTATATTGAAAGAGTTGCCAGATCATCCCCCGGACATAGACTGTCCAAAGTTATCCCCCGATTGATCTAGGAAAAGCACATCCAATCAGCAAAAGGAGACCAATCACTAACGTACAATAGGTCAGAAGACCTAAGTGTCGAGAGATTTGCTAACCCTCGTCACTTACCGAGTAAGTACGGTTTATTCTGCAACTCAATTCTTTATTTTCACTTAATCACAATTCGCATCTTAATACGTATCTTTAGGTATTAATTTGTTATTTAAAAATCTATACTCAGTTATTTCAGCTAATAATTTTCAAAATGATTAACTACTTCACACTTTTAATTAAGTGAAACGAACCTAAAATCAATTGCAGATAAATCTAACAAAATTGGTTAATATGGAAATGCGATTAAAATATCAAAACCTTCAAATCATCTTCCATTTCCCCTGGTACGTTATTATAAGAAGTATCTCGAGAAAATAAAATACAAGGCTTAAAAGAAATAAAAGAAGAAAACACATAGCCGACTAGTGTCCACGTATTTATCGCCAGTGCGATAATACATTAACGTCCACGTGAAAGATGGTTACAGAGTGTAGAGTTCTTCCATGTGGAAGGAAAAAAGCGTACGAAATGGATTTCTCGTATCTCCTGCGTGCGTGCATACTGAAATCGACTAACATGACAACGATGAATTGGTCGTAAAAGCTCTATAAAATATCGTACAGTACTCTACGAAGCAAAATTTACCTATACGTCTATTAGATAATCACTGTATTGCATGCGTATTTGAAAGTTGCGTTATTCAGTGCGGATTTAAGTCAATTAAATTATAGACATCCCTCTTCGAAGATACTTTAAATTAAAATAAAGAAAATTTACACAATATATTTTTCCGATATATCATAACTATGGTATGAAATTATTTGTGTCATTATTTAGTAGAATAATTTTATTAATTTCAAGATAAAACAAATAATCGATTAATAACGAACTCAGACATAATAGTTAATTTGCGTGATTCAGTAATTACGAATTCCCCTGCTTCTCACGGCTTTTAATAAAAAACTGTTCAATAACTATTATCAGTCAATTGTCAATTTTGTATTGATGCAATTATGGAATCAATAATAATCGCTCGTGAAGCAAATATGAAATATTAATAATGGAGTAAGAACATAATTGTTTGTCATCGCTACAAGACTTCATTAACACATAAATGATTTTACGAATTCTAGCCCAGAGCAACATATGACATGACTGTTATCCTTGACTCACTGTGCGTAATTTTCCAAGAAGTTCAACAACGATCGAACAAAGTTATTATTGAAAATTAGATTGGATAATTTGATGTGAACTCAGTTGCGGAATATTTAGTGCCGTTGCGCAACTTTGAAGGAAAATCTGACACAGTTTGCTGTCAAAATGAAAATCGCACTAAAAGCATCGAATCGATTGATCGATCAATTATAGGCTAATGCTTTATTTATGACTGACTAACATTTACTGTATTTTTTACAGTGAAATCGAAGGAATTTCAACTAATAGGGTTTCTATTTTAATGTGTTCAATAATTCAAACAAAAGCCATGGCATTATATTAAAACATACTGTCTTATAATATTCATACAGTTCCCTTGTTTACAACGAGTTCTTGACTTTATATTAAACCGAAAGACACGGCAGTGTCTCTGGCCAAGTAAAGACATTGTTACGATATCATGTTGTAAACTTTTCAGTTTCATTTCAGCTCATCTAAACTTCATTTCAGGTGCCATTTCAACTTATCTAAATCAATGGGCCGAAATGGCACTTTTCTGAAACGGAACCTTCTTCGAGTCTTTTTTTGAAATGGAACCTTCTTCCACCCAGGCGTCGATATGTTAGAGTTGTTCACATTTTTATCAAACATGTTCATATGCTGTATTTGAATCTTTCTTTGACTTACATATAGTCCTCTTTTTCTAAACTTTTTTTGAAAATGTAATATACTTTTTTCTCCGTGCAGGATCACATTTTTCACTATATTATCAAATGTGTTCAATAGTCAAATTAAACATGAAAAAAATCATCCGATTAGAAGAACTAATTCCAATTGTGGCATACATTTTTTACTTCATTCATGTTTTCCTGTTTCAATCAATTTACTTCCAGATGCCAGATGAAAAAAGGTTGCATTACAAAGTTAACTAAAAAAATACAAAAATAGGCACTAAACTGAATTCAGTGAACTATAATAAACGATGATTCCCCTTGTTTACATGGAAAGTAATTTTGCGCATACACAAAATTCTCTCATAAAAGTTACTCTAAAAGGGCCAAACATAATTAAGTTTCTTAAACACTCAGGACCGCGGTAAGAACTCTGTTATTTTCTCGAAATTATCACTGTTAAAAATGTCCGTAAAATTAATGCACTTTTAATGCAAGTACTGGAAGTTCATTTCAGGCACGTGACTT
>JABFPB010001410.1:0-25469 GCA_022817645.1 Ceratoteleas bidentatus | reverse complement strand
CCAATGTTTCTGCAATAGGGATATGAGTGTCGTTAGCACCATCTAAAAACAGGAACGAATGTGGAACGTTTTATTTGTGCGAGTTAAAGCGTATTTAAAATTCATTTTTTATACTTTAAGGATTGAAAATAGGAAATACATTGATTTCACAGATAAGACCATCAGTATTGTTCTCCATTTAGTACAATACCGATGTTGATTTAGTAAAGTGAACACTAGAAAAAAATGGTGTCTCATGAGCGTTGTATTTTGAGACACTGAAACATCTGTGGTGTTTCTTCTGAATCAAACCGTTTTGTTTTCAGACAGTTTTCGAGTCTATTATATCGAAGCGTTTCTAAATGAGACACTTGTTTTTGTAGTGACATTCCCAGGAAAAACATCTGTCGCTGATAGAACACTAGCAAGTGTTCTTCATAAGAACATTGAAATATTTAAAGTGTACTGACATTTCTACATAATTATTCCCAGCGTTTCCACTACAACACTTCTTTCTTTTCCGTTTTTTGGCGCTGAAACTGCCGTTGTCTTAGAATATATTATTGAATAATTATAACAAGGCACAAAAAGCAATTAGTACGCTTTTAAAAATTTTGAGTGAATTTGGAGTTTTGGCTCATTTTTATATTGATAAACATGAAAAGCATATGTTTTTAGACTTCATTCTGTTATTCTATACTGGTAATAATAATAAACACGATTATACTGAGTATATTTTTGCTTATAATTCATAATATGTTTTTACTTCTGACAAGGAGTAAAAATTTCACCGTTATCGCATAATATATCACACCGAAATAATTCACACTTTACACCGAAAAAGATTAAACCTTTTGACTGAACAAGAATTATTGCGTATGATATTTTTTTTCACCGAAACAGATTGTTTCATTAATTCTAAAAAATGCATTTTAAACCTCCTCTTTCGGCTAAAGCAAATCTTTTTTCAAAATCCTTAAACCGTATTTGGCTTTCCTTTAAAATGATCCTACTCCCACCCAGACACTTCTAACACTGAAACATTTCCCCCATTACGAAACTAACACGAACGCATTCCGTCCAAAGCAAGCCAATTTTCGTCGAAGAATAATATTGTTTGAAGTGAAACAGCCCGTAAACAATTCGCGCTCGTTTCGCCGCGACTAAGTACGAATAGCGCGGATCTTCGGGGCGCTGAATAGCGCGCGCGAATATTAGGATGCCGCTCGACATTAGTAGCCGCGCAACAGCCGTGAAACAGCGTGGCATTCGGACGAAACGGATGACGAGCTTATGGTAGTGCGCGCAATGAACGGTGCCGTCGGTATCCGCGCGCGCAAAGGTCGATGTTAAAAGCACAATGGCCAGTTTGAATGCGCGTGTTGTTCGGAATCAAAGCGCCGCCTCGATAATGGTGACGTTCGCGTTAATTGCGTCACTGTGCTGTATACCGAATACGTTGCGGCGATGCATTATCATTGCGCAAAAAATATTAGACATAACCATTGAGGAATGCAGGGGCGCCGTTAAAAAGCCAAAATGGGAGATAAAAGGGCTCGTAAATGGCGAGCGAAAAACGCGCGCAGATGGCGCCGCGCGTTTGAAAGAACGGCCTCGGCGGGAAATAGTTGGATTGTGCGTTTGCGACGCGCATTTCGAATAATTGTTACGCGAGACAAAAGTGTGCGGTTCGGGCGGCGGTGTAGCTTTACAGCGGGATGAACTAGTAGTTACGATTCCAAATAATTAATTAGAAGCGCACGGCGGATGCATCAGCAGTAATTATAATTCACTTTCTCGCGGCGCGTTTATTAACGCGCGCGCATTTTGTTGGGCCGACGCGTATCTCAGTATTATTCGAGCCAGATGCAATCGTGTTCAGCGCGGCTGACTGCGTAATGCCGGGCAGAGCGCGCCGCGCAATAAACATTGTTACATGTATTACCAATAACGCGGAATTATTATATCGCGTCTAATAATTCGTAATCACGCGAGCGCGAACTTTGATTGATAAGTTCTTAATGTTGCGCCGCCCGTTCATTGAGCGATCGCGAATTATGCATCGCCGCACGGTTGCAAGCGAACGATTTCGGCTCGGGTAGGGGAGGGCGAACCGTGAATGGAAGGGACGGCATTTTGCGGAAAGCGATTTTTTAATCATCTTTAATGATCGTGCTGGAGTAATAAAAAATCGTAATTATCGCGAAAACGGATTTTTTTGTGTATTGCATTAAGGTCGTGTCGAAAGCGTGATTACCGACATTACATATTATTCAAAATACGTCTAAATAAGAATATGGGCACTGATTTAATGACCAGAGCGAGATTTGTTCACTTTTTTTTACACACTTTGACCGCAAGATAAACTTCGTTCGTATTTAATTGTAAAAGAACAGTGATTTCTAGTTTTCGAGGTGGAAAAATTCGTAGAACTCACTATTTTTCCAAACGGCTTATTACAAAATGTTACTTTATGGCTAAAAACATTCTCCCATAAACACAGAATCTCGCTCTGGTCAGCTTTTAAAAAAATATCAACAAATGATTTTTTCACAAGCAAAGTCCCTAACTCCGTGGCAGCAGACTTTCGACTTGGCCTTAAAACGTTACGCGGAGAGTTACCGACATTACAGTTTTCCTGAATTTAAAACTAACAAAGCAGAAATAAAGAGTTCTACGAGAACAGTTTAATTTACTCACTTTTCGTATACATTTATTTTTTAAATTTGACATATAAAACAGTATTTTTTAGTAGAAAACGTATATACCGTTTTCGAGGTGAGAAAAAAGCCTTGCAAATTTTAGCAAAATAGGTTGATTGAATTGAAATTAGGCTTGTGGGGTTAATTTCCCTCAAAACTGAAAAATCGAACTGTTCTCATTAAAATTTTTCATTTAACCGTATTTTGAGAAATCTATTACCGAGTAATTTCGGCTATAGATTTCTCAAAATAATCTATAGTCGAATCTGACATGTACAGGTTATGTTAAGGAGGTTAAATGTATCTCTTATAGAATTTTGCAATTTAACATAAAAGAAATGCAAATAAATACAGTCTTCAATGTTGTACAGTTTGTTTTGTTAAGTTTACTTTGTACAAAATTAATTTGTATTTTAATTTTAGAAACTTGTAGTGTGAGAATCAATCAAGCTACTCTCCTAACTTTACGTAAATAAATTTTGGATTCTAATTGTGAAAATTTCGAGTGCAGTAATCCGAAATTAGAGCACTGTTTACACTTCAGTCTATCATCCCTAGAAAGATGTTATTTAATTCGCAAAACTGCGAATACTCGAAGCCCCGTTTCCACTCGATACTCGGGGCAATTTATTAAAGTTTGATTCCGCTCGCGAGGAAACAACCAATACAAAGTTCGGAAGGTACGTCCGCAAATCGGACACGTAGGTTGGTTATCAACCTGTGGCGTATACACGCTGCTCGGCAACTATTTCACGTACTTTCCAACTTATCAAAAACTACTTCAAAATTCGCCAAGGAGTTCAATATAACGCAATTACATCACAGCTTACGTCCAAAAACCGCGGGTATCCAACGTTTATTAATAAAAAATGACATAATCAAGTCCGATCGATGGCAGTTTTCTAGCTCGAACGAAATTGCGCAAGATTGTTCGCCGTTTCGCGAAAAACGAAATCCTTCAAATTACCAAGTGAAAAAGAATGTTGTCAAATCTTGACCAATAGTTGACCAACCTGAAAATGGGTTTTCAGGTTAGCCAATCGAGCAAGTTTTGATCGTAAATTGATCGTGATTAGATCAAATTGGTTTTCGATTAAATTCCGATTTAACCAAACCCCAATCGACGAAAATCCCAATCAGGTAAGATTTGACATACATTTTTTACTTGGGACATAAAATCGGTGCGAAATTTTAAATCTGTTGGAAGTCGCCATTTTTGTTAAAAATTGGTAAATCGACAAAAACGTCGGTTTAAAAACTGACGACTCGTGACACTAAATGACACGAAAGTTTGACTAAAGGAATTATTTATTTATCACGAGCTACCTACTGCGCCAGTTAGCAGCGGTATTCCGTGACTAAGACATTTATGCGGTGCCTTCGTATTTGCAAAGGATGCACACACTGACACCAACACACCGGGCGGCTTATCCGAATGCGGGCATTCTCGCGCGATCGAAGTCCAGCCCGTCAGAAGGCGACGAACTTAACAGAATATGCCAACCGGGTCTGAGGATAATGCAAACAGCAAAGCCGCACAATTTTTACTTACTCTCCGGCAAAATATACATTCTTTATTTTTGACTTTGTAAACCTGTTTCATACATTTTTCAACACTTTGAAGAAATATAGTTAAGCTATATATAAAATTATTAAAAGTTAATTTTATAGACAATTCAGATTTTAGGTTATTGGAAGGTTAAAGTTAAACTGTAAAATTCAAAGTTTAAGCCAATCAGCTTTCTGCAAATTAATCTTTAATTTTATAGTAAATCTAGAAATTGAGTTACTTTTTACAGTGTAAAAACGACGATGAAAAAGATATATTTTAAAAAAAGAAATTAAAAAATTTTTTGCAAAGACCTTTTTGTTAAACTAAATAATTCTAGTGAAACATTTTGTGAAACAATTTCGCACAACTCTGCTTTCACTAAGCCGAATTTTTTCGAGCCAAATTCGAGTGCCGAAATCCGGCAGAGATAAACCTCGAGCCTCATTCAACACAACAAGTGGTCTACTTTTCATTTGCCTGTTGATCTTGTGAAAGGTTCCGGGCAAATCTAATTGTAAAATTGATCGAATTAAAACTTTCCGAAACTTTATTTCGCATTTCATTATATTCAATTAAGCCGTTACATCGTGATTCAATTATTCGACAACTCTAACATGAAATTCATTTCCAAACTGTCCGCCAACATTTACAAAACCCAAAATGCCAAAAAAGGCTCTGGACAAATATTTTACGAAGAATCTTCGACGCCGA
Source organism: Ceratoteleas bidentatus (assembly GCA_022817645.1). Taxonomy (NCBI): domain Eukaryota; kingdom Metazoa; phylum Arthropoda; class Insecta; order Hymenoptera; family Scelionidae; genus Ceratoteleas; species Ceratoteleas bidentatus. The sequence continues at coordinate 20,525 of JABFPB010001410.1, read as the reverse complement.
ATTTATTCGCCGATAAAAGTGCAATTAATTCGCGTGCGATTTTTCGACAATTCGCGACGTAAATTAGCATCGAACTTATATTACCGGCGCAGGCGCGGGCAATTTATCGAAACATTAAGACGCATTGATTTAGCGATTTATCCGCGCAAAACGAGCATCACGTGAAGCGCGCGTATTTTTACGCGGGCGCTTTACGATTGGCAAAGGCGTAAAAAGGAAGCAAAAAAGGGACGAGCGGAATAAGCGTTTAACGCTCGCGCGCGTCCGCGTTTATGTGTGCGGACGCCCGACTAGCGGGCGACGACGTCGTGGCGCAACTATACGACCCACTAAAACTTGGTTGCATAATGCGCTGACGCGCGCGCGACCGCTTACCTACGCTCCGATCATCTCCGCCGATCGCGCGCTATCGGCGAAATTTTCGTCGCGCGATAGCGCGGTGTTGTTGCACTTTGCGAATATCGCCGCGCGCGTCCCATTTTTAGCGCCGTTATCGCGATCGAAGGAAAGCAAGCGTCTGAAGTTACTTTCGATTATTAATCCGCGTTTGTTTCGATGGGACAGGACAAATTAAGAAAAACTGAATTATCACGGCTAAAACAACTGTCTTAATTTCAGACACTTTTTGTAGACATTTTTAAGACGTCTTACAAAAGTGTCTTAAAATAAGATCTCTGGGTCTTAATTTAAGACATATTTCACGAATTAAGACGCTTTTTCGTGTGTCTTAATGCCTGTTTTTTTACTGTGATCTAAACCGGGAAAAATGGTTGAGGAAAAAATTGTGGGAATGAGAATTTTAAGGGGACTCTCCACGAAAATGGATATTTTCGTCAATTTTAATCCAGTCACCTTGATTTTTTGGTGTTTTGTAGAATTTAGGTCCCTTAATAATCTGTAGCGAAAACCCCCAAAAAATCAATTGTTTATAAATTCATTTGTTGTTATTCTACAAAAAGTTGTAAAAAAACCCCAGTTTTCAAAATGTTAGTGGGAGCTTAAATTGCTGAAATCATTGTTTTTAGCGCCATTTTGTTTGCCATTAAGAGGATAATAAAAATTACGGACGGATTTTTTATAACTATCACCAAACAAAAGTTATAAAGAGTAATGTGAAAAAATACCAAAACGTTGTTTTTGCGTGGAGAGTCCCCTTAACGTAGTTTTTACCTTAAGGTAAAAACTATCTTAAGGGGCTATTATTCTAATGATAATGTTTTTTCGTGATTTCGTTAGTACAAAATTTTTTTATACCATTCAGAAATTCAAAACTTTTATTATATTATTCAGTTATTTTTTAATGTTAATAAACTTGCAATCTAATAATTTATTTAAACTTAAACTGCCATTATGTCAGATTTCTTTACTTTCCTTTATTTTGTGCCATAATATTGTTTAATATTCTTTAACAATTATTCATTCTTTATCAAGCATATATCTTCAATACTTCACAGTAAATTCTTCTCATTTTTCGTTATACCAATGCTCTAACTCATAAACTTTTACCTGGAGTTTTTTACAAATAAAATTAATCATCGTGTATTTTTACATACATTTTTTTTAAAGTTTAAACTTTATTTTCCCTTTTTGTTTGAACGTCCATAATATTCGGGTTAAGCATGCTTTAGTCGCGATAACCGCAATAATAGTTACATAAAAAAGAATACGTTTTATGGTTAATTTAGGTGTCGAACGCAATTTATAAATAAAGAGGCTATATATAATGTTCAAAGGATTATATTTTATTGTTGACCTAACTATTAAAATAGTTATATTAACCATTAAAATATTTATAGCAGCTATGATAAATAGGTATATTAATTATCATAAAAATTATGTCCCACATTTTTTTCATTTTTATATCAACTATTTGTATGGTTGTACATTTTTTGTTTTCCTAATCATTAATAGTTGGAAATAATCAATTATTTTATAAATATACGATTTTAATTTCTCCGGTCGAAAGTGGGAGATTGTGAAAGATGAATTTAAATTTCCCGCCCATTTTGACGGTTATAGGAAATGGCTCCGAAGGTTGCAGTTTTTAGCGGGATCTACTTGAAAATAAAGGAGTTCAGATTGGAATTGTTTCAGAAACAATTTTAGTTTTTCAGTTCGATTTACCAAAGATTTCTTGTTTGGCGGGAAATTCGAAATTAAATTTATATTCTAGTAAGGGTGTAACAAAGAATTGGACTATTTTTTTCAATGCATTACTAAAAGTGTAATATTAAAATGTAATATTAAACAAATCTTAAATTTCGGTTTTTAAAAGTAATAAATTATTGACTCGAAATTTCGAAAAATAAATATTGTAATATTACATTACTTTACTTAAACAACTAAATCAAAGTAAAAAGTTATTTTTCATCAACATAAATTTCAGATTGAGAAAAATGTACTCTTCATTGATTTCTATTATTAAATTGTGGAAAAAATCGATGAATCGTGTTGCGAGCGATGCAAACAGTTGTATCACATTATACGAAACGCAGTTCTCCTCCAATTCTCGAACACAATGCACTAACACGTTACTTTCACTATTCTCAATTATCGCGCGGCGCAAACCTTCCTATAACATCCTTAGTCATCTCGTTTACATAAACGTGCTAAAAATATCCTAGTTCAGAATCTTCGGCACGATTTATACGAGCGTCATTAAACGCCACCATGTAGGCCACTTTGCAGGCTCGCTTCGCATAAAACTATTGCGAATGCGCAGCTGTCAAAAAAGCCGACTTCAAGGTCTTGCTTCGCTGTTGCATTACGTCGATTTCGATAGTATATTGAAACGATACATATCAATCTGGATTTGACAAAAGTATTTAACCTTAAATTTAATTTAAGGTTAATAATTTAACCAAAATATATTTAAAAATATATTTTGAAATGACACATGAAAATTCTACCAAAAATAATGCGAAGAATGCGTATGACAGAAAATAATTAATGTATCACACATGTTTTCAAAATAATTTTGAAATCCAAAAAATTAATATTTTTTTTGTTTATTAACTCGCCGAAAATATTAACTTAATATCCTCCGATAAACCTGCTTTGTCAATTCAAAATCAAATTTTAATTATTTATCAAAAATACTTTAAACAAAACTGGCATCGTAATTTCCGGTGCCTTTAAAGGTGAAATTTCAGCGCCCGGCCTGAAAAATAGTGGAAATCGCGGTTTTCTGACGTGGAATTAGACGTAATATTATTCCGGGACAGGTTTGAAATAATTTTCCAAGTTTTTCTCGTGTTTTTCATCGAGATCTCGTGCACCGGAAACGCTCGTTTTGGAGCACCTGTTGTCGCTATCCTTCTCGCGCCGGAAGCGCGCAAATGCTCGGAGTGTATTCACCGCTCGGGAGAGCGAATTCCTGGTCGACTTTTGGCGGGCAGTGTACGCGCGACGGGGGCAACTGGCCGTCAGTTGGGTGAGGTCAGTGTCGGGCATTCGCGATTCGGAATGGGCCCGAACGTTGGACCGATGCATCCTGCGCTCGCACACACACGCACACACACCAACACGATACCACAGCGGCGCGCTGCAAGCGCTGCCAAAAACTGTGCCGCTCACTTACCTCGGCCAACTTTGCCCCACATTCGAACTTACGAAAGATTTTGAAAGCCGATTCGCCGATTTTTGTTCTTCTGTTTTTTCATGGATTTGAGAAAAATGAAACATTTAGTGGGAAAAAAATTTTTTTAGAGATTGTTTGGGAATGTTTTATGGATTTTTTATTACTTCTTAGAAATTTTGAATAAAGGAAACGTCTGAGGAAAAGTTAAGCTTGAAGAAAGTAATATTTATAAAATTGTAAAGTTTAGGTTTGTTTTGAAAGAATAGTTTATAAAGTTGGGTATAAAGTTTTAAATATTTCGAGAGAGATATTTCATTTTTAAAAAGAGTTATAAAAACAAAGTGTATTTGTTTTTCGTAACTTTAGGTTAACCGAAATATATTTTCGATATTATCAAATTATTTTTACCAAATTATTTAGTCCAAATCCCATTATCTTTATTCCATTACATTTTCATTATATAATTTCAAACAAATATAAAACATTAAACATTGTTTAATGTAATATCGTGTCCCGGATAATCTAAGATACTATCGTTCACCACATCCAAAAATATATCTGCTCATATAATGTGTTTCCAAAGTATCTTCCCATTTCCCAATCCACATTATACAATTCAACCCAACTATGACTATCGAAATGGCAAGTGCAATTCTCGTAGCTTTCCATACACTCATCTTACCTTTTCACCTAACCTCAAAAACTCAAAAACCTAACCCCTCTAATCTTCTTCTTCCTAAAATATGACCCTACATCCTATGAATAACTGATTTCCGGAGCATGGCGAAAGTTTCATAGCATCTTTCATAGAACATAACCTACAAAACTCGAAAACCTAACCTCCCTAATCTTTTTCCCCCGAACTATCTCCTCTACCCCCAAGAACCCACGAATAAGAAACAGCTAATTTGTCGAGCATGGCGAAAATTGCATAGAACCTAACCTAAAAATTACGAAAACCTAACCTTCCTAAGTTTCTTCCCTTAAAATATCTCCTCTATCCCCCTACATCCCACGAACAATGGCTAGTTTGCCAAGTATGGCGTAAGTATAGAATCTTTCACAGAACATAACCTAAAAACTCGAAAACCTAACCTCCCTAATCTTCTTCCCCAAAATATTTCTTCTATCTCCCCAAGAATCCACAAATAATAGCTGATTTATCGAGCATTGCGAAAATTTCATACAACCTAACCTAAAAATCTCGAAAACCTAACCCCCTAATCTTCTTCCCCCTAAAATACCCCCCAAATAACCAGTTTATCAAGCATGGCGTAAGTTTCATAGAATCAACGAAAAATCATGTGTACGGCCGAGCGCAGGATGGCACACAGAGGCGCGCACTGTGTGCGTCCGATCGCGACGGTCCCGGTTTCGCAGTGTGTTCGCCAGAGGTGCATCGCCCTCCGTCGTTGCGTCAAGGCCAGCGAAAATACTCGCTCACTCGAGTTCGCTCAGTCACTCCACTAACCGCCGAAAGCCTCCGCCCCCCTCTCGCCGAGCCCCCCCTCCCGCCGCTCTCCCCCCGCGCGTTCTTTTCTTTTTCCCTCGAGCCGAAAGCCTCCTCCCGGGCCCCCCGATCCCCCCTTAGCCGTCCTTTCTCCGTCTCGCGCGCCGTCTCTGTCGGTCCCCCGGGACCGAACGGCGCCGAGGGAACAAGACGGCCGAGGCGGCAACGCCGGCCACGAAAATCGCGCCAAATTGCGTTTTCGGCTGTTCGATATGGCTGCGTGAACTTAATTGCCGGAGAGCGAGCGGAGACAAAGGGAATTTATTTGGGAGAGGAAGTCGGCCTGAATGGGAAGTATTTTTAGGAGCCGTGGGGAGTTCGGCTCGACGGCTCGCGAGAATTGAAGCATGCAGTGCGGGCTTTGGCTACGCTTAATGGCGCGTTTTACTTTTGTCAGGGACTTGCCCGTTGTTGCGCTCTCCGAGGGATTTGGCATTGTTGATTTTGGGAAATTGAATTTGGAAACGGGGGAGAGGGAAGGTTGCGCGATAGAGTAGCGGGAGGCGTCGGTTCGAATCCTGGACAGAACACTATTTTTTTGTCGCGGAATTTATAGGATCGATGAGAGTTAAACGGTAAAACTATTTTTTGATGGAGCAAAAGTAAAACTACGTTTAATGGTGCGTTTTACTTTTGTCATCTTGCTCGTTGTTGAGCTTGTCGAGAGATTTGGCATTGTTGATTTTGGGAAAAGAATTTTTAAGGAGGGGAAGGTTGCGTATAGAACATCGGGAGGCGTCGGTTCGAATCCTGGGCAGGACTCTATTTTTTTGTCGCGAAACTTATAGCACCGATGAAAGTTAAACAGTAAAACAATGTTTTGATGGAGCTAAGGTAAAAATTGTTTGATTCGAGTTGGAAGTCAATTCTTTTTGGAACTATAGTATATTTTTTGCGGAGAAAACAATAATGAAATGCATTAAAAAGTATTTAAATATTTATTTAGGCATAATGTACATTTTTATTTCGCACACTTTCGTTTTAATATAAAAAACGCAGTATTATTATTGCCCTCCGCAATTCAAAATTCTTGATTGGCCATTATTCCACCACTGTTCCAATTAATACATAACTACCCAAACCCCACGCCATTGTACAAGCTTAAACACACCCATTTGAAAAATGCAATGACTACCTCGATTTTCTGCATTGAATTGCGTATTGTTCTTCCGCCATGACTATTAATATTTTTGGCAATCCCATAACCAAACCTCAAAACACACTTCTCGTCGCAAAATAAAAACTGAATTAATAATTGCAAGTCGCCCGAAAGCACCGGCGTGCATTTTGCATTAATTGTAAACTTTGGCTGTACGCGGTCAATGGGCTAATGACTCGACACGAAGTCGTTAGATTCCGAATGTCATCATCTCGGTAAAATGGCATCAATGATTAATTCCACTAAAATGCGCAATTGCTAATAATTCATCGGTGGCTTGTTTACACGACTCGAGCCCGCAGGTCCTCCATTTCCAATGAATCCGCTGAAAATTTCACGTGTCATATTGTCCGCGTTGAATTATTCATCGACATTCAAGCGACTTTTAACAAATATGAACAAGATAACCAACTACAGCGACCTGATCATCGACAATTTCGCACGTGCGACGAATATAACCTTACTTTGAGGTTATGTCCCGTAACCTTAAGATGATATATCAGTTCTAAAGTCACGGTGTTAGTGTCATTTTCATTAATTTAATTAATATTTTGAGTTTATAATTGCGATAAGATTTATTCAATTCCTTCTTGGGAAAATCTAATAAAATAAATATATAACAGAAAGCGCCAACGAACTTTACGATAAAGAGTATACAAACATGTTTGTATGTTTCACAACATTCTCAGAGTGAGAAAATTGATAGATTTTGTCACAAATATTAAATCATCCGTTTATCCAAATTAATTAAAAATACGCTAAGTAACTTATGTCTGACAGTCACATTTTAATGAAACTGAGCTACTTATGTGGTAAAATTACACATAAAAGGTTAAAGCCACACTTGGACGTGTAATTTTACATACAGAAGTATAATCAAGATGTTGGGTGACAGCTTGTCAATCTTGACCTTGAATCTTAGAGAAGTGTTCCTTTGCAGATTTACTACAGTTTTAACGACTGGATTCTGGATGATTTGTGTTCAATTACTTCATAATCGAGTATGCAATTTATAAGTATGCAATGCTCCATGAATTATTTGTACACTATACATATCTACTTTCATTTAATGTACCTTTATTCATCTCCCCCACCACTTGAATACCTATATTATCCATATAATAACCTTAGAAATTGGTTCCATTAATTCCAAATGTATATTTTTCATTACATGCAGATTTTCTATTCTTAATTTGAATTTTAAAGTTTTCAGTTCCACCAAAAGTTTCCAGTTTGTAAATTTGCCCAATAAATCTATCATTCCAACTATAAGTGTAAAATAAAATCTGTGATATGGAATAAATAAAAAACACTTGAACTGTATTTTGACCAATATTTTTCTCTACCCGAATTGCCTAAGCCTCTATTCCCTTACCCCCCCCCTTATCGCCCCCCTCAATTTCCTTATCAAGAATACCGCGATAGAATCGAGCGGCGATGTCGTCCCCTCATACGACTCTATTCTGGCGACTGGATCTTCGCGAGCGCTTATCCGGCCGTGGCATCATCGTCTTGGCAATATCCTTCGGTGCGACGAACTCCGGAGGGGCCCGCGCGGCTTCTTCAGCGACAAAAGGGAACAGCAAGAAGGCCGCGCGGGCCCCCATAGGCCCTCGTAAACCAAGCCCCGACCTATCCCTGCAGCCCGCCGGTTGCGTCCTCGGCATTCCCGCGGCCCGAAAACCCAAAGACAGGGCGCGCCAGTGTGCGTGCCGAGGACCCCCCTCCCGCGGACCCCGCGCCCACCCCCCGGGCCCGGCTGTCCCCTCGCCACGGGTACTTCTTCAGTGTTATTTATCCGCGCCTGTGCGCCTCTTCGACGCGGTCTTCCGCTTGCGCGGCCAATGGGAACGGGTCTAACCTCAAAGTTAGGTTAAAATGGTGCGGCTCAGCTGGGGTTCGAAGAGATCGGGAATGATCGGTTTAGCTTTGGTTCGTTTGATGGATTGGAAGGGACTTTATCTTGGCATCAAGAGATGTGGAGATTTGAACTAATAGGAGGATTTGAATTAATTTGAAAAACATTCAAAGCGGGCTAACCTAATTCTAACCTAATCAAAGTTTAGGTTAGAATGGTGCGGCTGGTTAGACTTCTGAGGGATTTGCCGGAATCATTTCCCCAATAGAGCATAACGTTTTAAAAACGTTGTTAGGTTTTGAAAACGTTTTAGAAACGTTTTTAGGCTGCAGAAACGTTTTTAAAACGTTATGTTCTATTGGGGTCATTGGACTCTTAAAAATATCCGATTGTAACAAGTTGAGTCCGATTGTCACAAGTAGAAATTCATTGTAATATTTCACCAAGAGAAATTAGGTTTTATGAAGTGGATTCAGAATGACCTAACCACAAATCTTCTTGTGACAAGAGGAATAGTTTTGGAATAAATAGATTTTGTGAAAAGGATGGTATTCTTCTGCTAAGAATACAATTTCTAAGAGTGTGGTTTGGTTTTGGTTCGTTTGGTAGAATTTAGTAGAAAACTTGATGAATTGGGGAAATGTTATCTTTGGCAAATGAGTGTTAAACAGAAGGAGATAAAAAAAGGAGGTTGAAAAAAAACAGGTTAATTAGTATAGAGAGGGATCGTTAAGATTTATGTATGAAATTTGCGATAGTTATCGTTGGAAGTGATCTGTCAGCGTAGAATTGTTGGATAATTAACGAACTGTGATAGTTGTATAGAAGTCTGATATTAAAGAGTTGAAAATAATATTAGTTTTAGATAAATACAACGTCAAAGTAGTTACAACATAATTTCCCTTTGTTATATTACATGACTGTCCAAATATTAAGAAAAACACTTTATTTGATTTTATTTTTTGACTTTATTTTTTGTCGGTCAAAAGAATAATTTAAAGATTGCATTGTAACTTTGTATTGTTGCATTCGATTGTTTAATGTAATTTTAGTAACATCGAAATCACAAAAATAATTTGGAAAGAAATTTATTAATTCCTAAAAATATTATTTCCGTCTGTTATGGCTAATCTCAAGAACTATATTTCACTTACGATTAAAACAGTTCCCAGACCTTTTACTTATAGAACTTTTATTTACACCAACATAATTAACGTTCGTATCATAGCAACCATTAGCGTAACATTTTCCGATGCTTTAATTAAAGTTAATGTAGTATCGCTCTGGGTTAAGCTTAGCCTTACAACATAAATTCTGTGATTACTTACTGGTGTAATCTAAAAATTAATCACTTTAACCAAGCTTACGCAAAAATATTCGACTATCAATTCAACAGTTTTTTGGGCTTTAGCTAGCAAAAGAATTTGGTTAAATGAAAATAAATAAAAATAGAATTTCTGTCCAAATTTTGCCACGTTTGGTCTTAGCTATTAATTACAAGGTTTTATGATATTACAAATACTAAAATATTAAAAAATATTGTTTATACCAGAAGTGGCGTAATTAGCCAAAGGTGTCCCAATGGAATTGTGTCCATGTTGTCAATAATTGGGTGTTTCGATGGTAATTGATCAATATTTGGAAAAGAAAAGAAAAAATTAAAAACGTTATAACAAATTATTGACTACACTGAAAAAAACTGGTTTGTTACAATAATGCTAGCCGTTTTGTTAGTCAAGCGTTGTTACATTAAAACAGCTTTTTTGTTCAAGCTACAAAAGTATGCTTTGTAAAACGAACAACTTCCCTTTTATATACACACAACACGAGTAATCGTGTTAATCTAACAAAACGTCAAAACGTAAGCAAGTTAACAAACTTCTTGTGTTGATTTAATGCAATGTCGTGTTGGCGGTACATAAGTGAGAGTGTAAATGGCATAGACGGAAACATTATAATATCACCAAAAAATATCTCAATAAAAAATTTGAAGAACTATCAGATACTTCGCCCTGCATTCATGTTGTTGGAAAGAAACCAAATTATATAATTACAAGATTTGGTTTATGAAATACATGTTTTTAGTTTATTGAATCTACTTGTTATTATTTAACGAAAGAACCCTTGTTACCGATCGGTAACACTTCAAATACCTTAATTTATTAATTACAATTGTTTACGACGAAGAACCATACAAAGACTGCTGAATACGTGGTGTTAAATAGGCACATAATTAAATTTACCACATATATTTTTTAATTCGATTCAATCTTTCTGAACACATTTATTTGATGACATATTTTTAACCTGCTGTAATACAATTTTGTAAAATGTTACATTAAAAATATTAAATATAAATTGTAATAGTTTCTGATTTATTAATTGTCATGATAATTACTTCAGTTATAAGTACAAATCATTTTACCATTCAAAATATAACCTCACTTTCTTACCAACAAAAGCATTTTGTAAGTTTAACATAAGTGGTCTTTTACCAAAATAATCTTATTGATTCAACACAAGTGTCGTGTTGCTAATACAGGTGTGAATTCGTTGTGTTTAGAAATTGCTTTTTACACAGCATGTTTTGTTGGGCAAGAGCCTATTTCTGTTAAGAAATAGGCTATGTTTGGCACGAGCTGAGTACCGCAAATCTCAATGGATTTTGCTCTAATGTTTTTAAAAATATTCAGAATTACTAGACGAACAAATTGTAAAGACAGATTTTTGATATTTATCAACAAAAAAAAGTTATGAATATTTTTTCATTTTTTACCGATTTTTCTCATGTTTCACTGGGACGTCTCCTTAACAGTTATAAACAATTTACAACGATTTTTCGTTTCGCTATTCTAAGCTAACTGAGGATACCATTAACCAGCCAGGATGCTCCCATCGTCCTAACCTCTTCCTCCCCAGCAGCGCCACCTGCTGGAATTCCTCAGCGTCTCAGCAAGGTATCAATTCGGGTCTCCGCGGTAATCGTCGGATGAATTCGTTTCGATGACACTTTGTCGACGACGGCTCGTTACACAAACCTTTTTGTAAGATCAGCCCGCGGTATCGCGTCCCCATACGTTTGTAATGAACATTATCTGCGCCACTTGTTACATATACGGCGCAATCGACGGGCGGCTAAGTGGCCGGGCTAATTGACAGTTGAGCCGCTTTTCTTGAGGAAATCGAAAAGCAAGATAATGTACGACGGAGCTGCGCGATCTGAGATAACGTCGCGGGAGATCGAGATATTCGCGGTCGCTGTCTTATTACTTATATGCGTATTATAAGGACAGTAGTTAGATCGCAGTCGCGAATTTTCTGCAATAACGCGCCCTTAATGCATATCATCGGAAAATTGTGCACATTTAGCCGTTAAGAACATTATTTCCTGCGCGAAATCGTAGACGCATCAGTGGACCGTTAGAATTGGCCACCCGCGCCACCTGGCGGACAAGGAAGTCAGTTTCGAGTTACTTCGAGGGATTTCGTTTGAGCGATCATAGTGATTATGGCACATTTAGGTAGTAAAGATGTAACGCTAATTGGGAACGGCCGATGGAAGTTCGTAACAGCGCCATCTGGAAGAAAAAAGGTGAACTGATGAATCGCAGTGGGAAATAATAGAGCAAGCTCTTGGTTTTTGCAGATTTGCGGTGAATCTGGTTTTACCTGGCGATTTACCGGGTGAAAATCCCGTTTTTCGTTTTCGGATTTCAGTTATGGCGCCACCTAGAAGCAGAAAGTTAAACTGCAATCTTTGTCTCTTGAACAATTCAAACTAAAATCTCTTCTGCACGACAAAAATAACAGATTTTTGACGAGAACTTCCGAAACGGCTAATCTGCGTATTTTTAGGCTCGCAAATTTATCGCTGACAATAAATCGCCAGAAAGTGGCAATAAAATTAAACTTTATCCACGAAACACAACATTTACTATACATAAAATAAAATAGCTTCGTTATACGTAAGAAAGCGAGATTCATTTAAGCAACTTTATGACGATATCAGATGGCGCGATAATGCGCGGCTTTTTGTACGCAACGCCATGCATACGTGCAATTACAAATAACCGAGTGAACATTTAAATTCAATGAACAGAGTGTTATTGCACGTTTTAGGAGCGCGGGATTATTTATGAAGCATGAAGAAGATAAATGAAAATGAATATTCCGATTGCGTATAATTGGACGTCGCGGCATCGCCGGCGTTGACTCGGATCCACGGGAACCGTCATTTTGTCATTTCCATCTGTCTATTTTAGGCCGACTTTTTTCGTCCCAACTCGACGTACACGCGGATCGCGTCAAAACGGCCCAGCGAAAATGAAATTCAAATTTAGCGCCGGACGCTTTATCGCAGTTTTTATTCGAGGTTATGACACGTTAAATTAAGTACGCGCAACGCTACAGAGTGTAAAATAATGTTACTGCGGTAATAATACATTTATTGGCTTAATGAAAAGTGTTCAATTTAATTCGACAGGATTTGGATATAATTAACAGTTACGAAAGATAGTCCCTACATTAAGAAAAATGTTCTTTTTACTTCAGACGATTTCTAGCCAGAAAGAATATTTATTTTTGTCTTGAAAAGAATTCGCTTCTAATAAAAGGAATGCTTTTAAATGAGAATAAAACGATTTTTCTTTTTAGCACAAAACTTTTTCATTAAAAAATATATCCTTTTCATTTGGACAAAATTAGTGTCCTAATGAAAAGGATATATATTTTAAACAAACTTCGCAGAATTTTTTCTAGATGATATTCCTTGTACATTGTACCTGGCATTGTATCAAAATTTACTAAATCACGTAGGAATATCTCTTTTGAAGGAACATTTTTTTCGTACGGTAGAATTTAGTAGGGAATTCTAATAAATTCTAGAATTTACTAGAAAACTAACTAGGAAACTAACGAAACTAACAAAACTAACAAAACTAACGAAACTAACGAAACTAACAAAACTAACGCAACTAATAAAACTAACGAAACTAACAAAACTAACAAAACTAGATATTTTGTTTCCATACAAGAAAAACATCCATTTTTCTTTTATGTAAACTAAATAACGAAACTAACAAAACTAACGAAACTAACAAAACTAACGAAACTAACAAAACTAACGAAACTAATAAATTAACGAAACTAACAAAACTAGATTTTTTTGTTTACATAAAAGAAAAACATCCATTTTTCTTTTATGTAAACTAAATAACGAAACTAACAAAACTAACAAAACTAACAAAACTAACAAAACTAACAAAACTAACACAACCAACGAAACTAATAAAACTAAAAAAACTAATAAAACAACAAAACTAGATTTTTTGTTTACCTAAAATAAAAACATCCATTTTTCTTTTATGTGAACAAATTCTTATTCAAAACACTTCTTTTTTCTAAATCAAACCGATTATTTCTAAGAGGTTATCCAATGAAGTTTCGCAAGTATTTTTGAAGCGAATGATCGTCGCGTTTCATGGAGGATCCGAATGATCGGATTAAGCGTCCGGAATCGTCGGCCGAGTCGGTCGTTAATAGATCATGATCGGGACGTCGGGTGCGGGGCGCCAATGAGCGCTTTTTTCGAATCGTCGAATCGCGGCGAGCGCCCTATTAGCCCGGCACATGCATGACATTACACCGCTATCTGTGCAACGGCTAATGTAACTCTCGTGTACGAGCCTCGTAAGAGATCGCACGAACCGTTAGCCCGCGGGAAACGCCGCGAATTTGGTTTGGAATTTAAGCCCGTGGGCTCACGAGCGAGCACGTTATAGAACGCCGGTGTATCTACAAGACGCGCGGGCGCATTTTGTATTTCGTACACGTGAATCGTGTAACAAGTTGAAGCGCAGCCTTCGCGAAGAAAAAACCCAATCTCTTTTCGATATAATAACAAAACATGCTTCTACGATAGGTTATCTCCGGTGAATTTCGCGGTAAATTGCTAAACATGCTTTGGCCATTTTTTCACCTTTTTTTCAAGTGGTTTAGAAGGGTTCTTAATTTGGACCGTGTTTGAATCGTGTGGTTGTACTGTAAAATAGAGGTCGTATATGGTTATCCAGACCGTTTTCAGACCTTTTCAGAACTTTTCAAAATTTCTCGGATTTTTTTTAGAGTTTTGTAGACAATTAGGTAGATTATTGAAGAAAATTTTTTTCTTACTACGTCGTATGGTAGAATTTACTAGGGAATTCTAATAAAGTCTAGAATTTACTAGAAAACTAACTAACAAAACTAACGAAACTAACGAAACTAACAAAACTAACGAAACTAACAAAACTAAAGAAACTAACGAAACTAAGAGTAAGAGTCAACTAAGAGAAAAATTAAGATGCAGAAAAATTCTGAAACTGTCTGAAACATTGTAAAAATTGGAATCTTCCAAACTCACAAAACTAACAAAACTAACGAAATTAACGAAACTAACAAAACTAACGAAACTAACAAAGCTGACGAAACTAACTAAACTAACAAAACTAACAAAACTAACGAAACTAACAAAACTAACGAAACTAAGAGTACGAGTCAACTAAGAGAAAAATTAAGAGTCAGAAAAATTCTGAAACTGTCTGAAACATTGTAAAAATTGGAATCTTCCAAACTAACAAAACTAACAAAACTAACAAAATTAACGAAACTAACGAAACTAACGAAACTAATGAAACTAAGAGTAAGAGTCAACTAATAGAAAAATTAAGATTCAGAAAAATTCTGAAATTGTCTGAAACATTGATAAAATTGGAATCTTCCAAACTTTTCAGAAATTGTTGCTAAACTTTTTCATAAATTTTTTGGGACTTTTTCAGCCATTTTTAGACATTTCAGACTCCCTATTTCTACAAAGGAAATAACATTAATTGCGTTCAAAAGGGACCCCCTCCCGATCTAGTAAAATTTACTACAAATGTAGGAGCTTTTAACACCTTTGTAAATATTTCCGAAAAATGTATGATCCGCATTACTATGAATCACCGTCGACAAATTCGGTCTCAAACTGTTTGCAATAGCGATCTCATTGCCGCAACTCTGGCTCTCCAGTATAATTCCGCAAATCGAAACAATCGACGGGAACTTGGTCTGAAATAAAAAGGCCGCAATCCGTCAATCGACAACAATCTGCCATTAATTTCTGCGCGGCATTATCATCGACGTAAAATGTCAAACACGTTTTCCGCTGAACTATGAGTGACTGAAATGTAATACAATTTATTATGTCGCAACGCGGCAACTTTACGGCCGACAAAAGGAAAATCAAGCGGGCGGCGGCCGGGGCTTGAAACAAACGCGAAAAGAAGCGTACGGCACGCGTGTGTACGTGAGCGCTCGCGTCCGTGTGAGTGTTCGCGAACACGTACGCGCGCATACATAACCGCGGAATTATCATGAGCGAGCAGTCAACCAGCCAGGACTTATCCGTTAGGCATTACGACTTGATTACTCGCTGCTCACTTAAGGATCACGTTCGGTGCGCGGCGCGCGCGATTTTTGCGCGCCGATTGAATCGAGCGCACCTGTCGCGCGCGATCCAGAACGATATAATACAGTTTTATCGTGGATACGTCCCGCGCATAATTTATCGCGCCGTTTGCGCCGTTGAAAATTGACTGCGCCCTCTGCTGCGCAAATGTCAGGGCTTTCGAAATGGCACGTTTTTTCTGCAAATGGCACGGCGCATGCGCACAACAGCTGCCCAAATGTCGCTTGGCTTTCGGGGTTTTAATTTAGTGTTAAAATAGTCTAAGTCCTACACTGTAAAAATATCTAAATCCTACACTGTAAAAATAGTCTAAGTCCTACACTGTAAAAACAGTGTTTTTGCCCCATTTTTGTTTGACCCATTTTTAAAACGTTTTCAGGTGTTTTAAATTTTATCCTATCTTTTTATAACGGAAAACACTCCTAACGTTTTAAAAGTTGAAACGGAAATGTTTTAAAATAAGACATGTCTTTTTGCAGTGTCCCAGTTATTGACTGTGTTGAAACATTTTTTAAAGTTAATAATGGGTAAAAGAGATAGTTCAGATTTTTGTATTACTTCTATAATTTTATATCGTATATCCAAGGTTGAAAATGGGTTATCAAATTATCTGTGAAATTAATACTAATTTGAATTAACCTTAAGGACCCTCATCTTAATACATTCATTTCAAAAACTTCAAACAAGTTTAGCAACAGGAAATTTGTTAGGCACGAATTGAAAATGTAAGAAGAAACGACTATGTACATTTTAAAAAGAATTTCCACAGGATGCTCCAAATTTTGGTATCCGGGAATACCTCGAATAAGTTGCTCCACGTGGCCTTCTGGAATATAATCATCCAATGATCGACGTTAGCCACCGTAAGGCGACGTTACTGCAACATAACCCAATTGTACAATACACTGATCCTAAACATTGATTCAGCGTAGTATAAATTCGCATGTATTATATATGCAGGTTTATATAGATATGCTTTTCTTTCGCGAGACATGAGCAAAAATGAATGAAACGTTGGTTAACATCCGCACGTTCCCTGTAATTATCGTCGCTTTCGTTGAACGAAAAGTATGAATGGGTGCGCAATTTCGATACGAAATACAGATACTGACGAATTTCTTGGACTGGCCGGGCGTCGCTTCCGATTGCGCAAACCGGGCAATTTCGTTTCGCGAAATTGCGCCGGACTTTCGAAACCGAAAATGAAAATGATGCGAAAATTGATACAGCCGAGCGATTGCGCGAGCGCCGGATTCGTTCCGACTCGAATTCGAAATTGGCGCCACTTTCCAGTAACGTGGAATTATTCGGGAACATGACTCGGGATTCAAAATGTGCGCTCCTTTTCTTTCAAAAGACCGTCACTTTGTCACGGTCTCGAGTAATTCAAAATCATAGCGAATTACCGTGGCATTTCGAGGCTCGAGCGCTTTTTACTGAAAACTGTGCCATTTTCGTAACATTCCAAGTAGAGCTGAATAAATCGATTTGAAATACCAAAAGTTATCTTATTTTTTCGAAATTATCTAATATTCTACGATAATTACCATAACCACGATTTATGAAGATTTTATGCCAAGTTTGCATAAAACTGTGTTCAACATTTTTTCATAAAATTTGAATAAACCCATATAGACATGGAACATGGAATCCACGTGGATTCCACGTGGAGGAACATTCGGACATTGTTAGATTTAATAACCTTTTGAATTGAATTTCCCGCCACTTTATGTAAACACATTTGACTGACGTTGTCATGCGACGAGTAATTGACTCAAGTATTGAATGTACAGATTTTATAGTCGGAAGTAGAAAACGTCCATTTTGGACTTGACCGGCACTTGACAGTCACGAAAATTGTAATCCGTCCGTCGTTCATCAATCAAGTGTCTGTTATCTTTTAAACGTCCTGTGATATCAAATTGAATAATCAGGAAAGACTGCAGGCTTTATTTGTGCGTTATATAAGGTTAGTAAATGTAACAAAACAAATGAATGTGAAGTGTAAGTTCAACGAACAAACCGGACTGATGTAAAGTGTGTTTTACAGCCATAACACGATTGGCTAAACTTTCTATTTCTTTGACAACTAAACTTTCTCTTTCTTTTGACAATTAAATACTCTTTACGAAAGTTGTGACATTTATTTTTCCACTGAAATCAACAGGTTATGGGCCTAGAACAATAAATAAATAAGTGTCACTTTGTCAAAAAGCCAATCGTGAAAATAAAGCAGTCAACGTCGGTCAGTCCAGAACGTCACCACCTAACCTACAAATACAGTCAGGGTGACAGTCAGTCGAGTCGTCAACAACAAACTGAGCAGTCAAGTCAACAGTCGAGAAAGCTGGCGCTTTATTCAGAAGCTGGCGCTTTATTATTTGATCCAACTTTTTGGATCAAATATCTCTATGTGCAGTGGGTTAATTGTTTTTTCGATTCGAACGTGGTGAGATGCCATTTTTTCGGATGCTAATTGAAAAAGCAGTATTAAATCTACCAAATTACATATATATTAAGTAATTCTTGAGTTGTAAGGTTTGGGTGACTCATCTTAATTTAATTGAATTAGTCTTAAAAATTATTTTCAATCTTCATTTAAAATTTAGTGAAATATTGTGTTGACAATTTTCCGCCATTTGGATTTCTGAAAATATGTTACGGGCCACGTCGAATTCAAGTAAAATCCGAAGGTTCATTTTGTTGATATTTTAACAAAAAGAAATGATATCTTCCCCCAAAACAATTACAATAACATTGTAAGGGGGACGGCAAGTTTTTCGATCTCCCCAACAAAAAAAATAAATATCAGCTAAGAGCAAGTATTAATTTTTGTTAGTTAATAAAATTAGTGTTTTCATGTGTAGTCGTTAAGCTAGTTTCGTTATTTTCGTTAGTTCCCATAGTTTGGTTAGTTTCGTAATATTTTACATTTCAGAAATTACAGGTTACAAATATTTTAAAATGTTGCCGAGTCGCCAAAAAGCTCGTGAAAATCAGCGATGTTTTCTGATGTAATTCTGAATGTTTTCGGATGTTTTTTTTCTGAAGGATTTCTGATGGTTTTCCGAAGGTTTTCTGATGTTTTCGAGCATCGATTCCTCGAAATTTACTTTTCTATGCTCCCAGTAACAAAACACGAAACGTCGTATATTGCAATGCATTTTTGTACGTCGCAGGTCCTTATTTACGTATGAACTAGATATTTATGTATGATGCATTTATTTATCTGCCTTTTATGTTGAATTTACAGTTTTTTTGAATTTATATTTTTGATTTTTTTACTTTTTAAACATCATATGAAATATTGTGGGATTTTTTATTAACTTGATTTGATTTTCTGTTAATAAATATTATACTTTTCGTACATTCATGGTAATACTTCATTTACTTAATCCGTTTCATATCATCGCTTACACGTTTTTGTATAATCGCCATGCAATTACAGTCTACATACAAACAAACTAACAAACGACATATTTTCCGCCATGACTATATTCCAGAGCGGAGCACATTCCATATCATCTCAATTATTTACACATTTTATTTATATTCTTATTAATAAACAATGCCATTAGATTAATTCGAGATCTTATTTTTATGATACATGTGAAAGGTCATATATAAGTCCCATGTCTTATAACATTTTATTATTCTACTTCAAAGAATGTGATTTTATACGTAATACATATTTTAGCATTCCATTCCATTTCAATTGTTTATACATTGTTCTAGATTATACATTGTTCTAAATTATACATTGCATTTCATTTACATTGTTTACCCTTTGAATTTATAATCGTAACAATGCCAGTATATTGATCCGTGACGTTATTGTTATGATACATATATATGGTGATAAAGATCGGTCCCTTCTCTGATACACTCGAACCTCTCTTATCGCAACACTCCGGGACCGGAACTATCTCTTAACGCAACAAAACGCAACGAACCAATCATGTGCCTGCGCGGCAACTGTCATGGCCGCCGACCACAATATTTAAATGCCGTAAACTTATATTTATGATAGTTCACTAATCAAACCACTATTTTTTGTGTATACAATATCCGTATAATATATGAATATATATAAATGACCGTATATGTGTATTGTAACTGTGGTTACTCGATTCGCGGCCATTCTGAGCCGCCAGCTCCCGCTCGGCTGATCAACAAGGTCGCCCCGACCTCTGTCGTCAAGGACGCGAAGCGCGCCCTTCCCCTTGCCCCGGTCGGGAACCGTGAATCCCGCCGTCAAGTTGTGCTTTCGCCCGCTCCCCCAGTTTTGCCCAGTTTTGCCGCCCTCATCGCCACCCCGTTACGCCAAACCACCCCAAATCTTGCGCCCACAGTATCGCCAACGATTGCGAGTGCCGAAGCGCCCCTTCGCGCACCGCAACTCACCCCAAAACCACCGCGAAGTGCCCGGAATTCACCGCCGCCGAGCCGCGTGTTCGCCGCGCCATTGCCGGTCGCTGCCAGCCAATCGCCGCTGCACGATAACTGCCGCAGCCAGCCGCGCTAATCCGCGCAACCGAGAAGGAAGACACAGTGAGTACACTTCTGACACATACTCTGCCGCCTTGTCCGTCTGGGGCGAACACCCCCGATCAGCTGAAGCCACCCTTTTGGTTCCTGCGACCAACCCCCCTGCCAGCACCCCCTTCTCAGAACCGCCGCGGAGTCACGCGGGGACGAGAAATTTGCACGACCCGTCGCACCGCGTGACAGTATAATAAATGCAAATTATTAATTATGTTTGAATATTCAAGAAATTTTTATAAACATTTCTTTTAATTTACCTTTATTTTATTTTAATGTTATTTAACTTTTAGTGCTGTGGAAGCATTTGAACCAGGGCTTGAAATTAAGTGGATTCACGACTCCGACTCCGACTCCTACTCCGGAGCGGAGTAATATCTACAAATGACT
>JABFPB010001409.1:0-25471 GCA_022817645.1 Ceratoteleas bidentatus | reverse complement strand
GCAATTGTCAAAATTATGATAAATAATACTGAAAACATGTTAGCGGCATTTAGGTTAAAAGTTCCAGAGAATTGCCCGTATATCGAAAAGTAAAAAAGTGTTCTTTACACCATTTTTTTACGGATCGATTTCCATGTTTTACTAAAGTTTACCATTTGCCGATCTCTGATGAACATAAATGGCACTATTAAGGAGGAAGGTTATCTCGCCTATTTAAATGGATACACTTAAAAGTATCTTGCTGTAGGTCACTCTCCTCTACAGAGTTTCCGATAAGAGCCAGAGAATTTGTTTATCGACGCCAAATGCATGTTAATGTAATACATGGGACTTTCTAATAGTGTCCTACATACCATATCACGTGTATGTTATAACATACATATGTTACACATAGGAGGTATATTTGTATATCTGATACATGTATAATATATGTTTCACAGGAATATCGGTCAAAGTCGGTACTAATCCGGGAGACAAACTGGCTTCGTGACAAAAATAACTGCCGCCAAAAGTGAAGTGAATCTGGTTGGAGTTTATAAATGTTGAATGTCGGAGCGTAAAATTGGAATATTAATTGTATAATACTCGAACAAGTAGAAGTAAGATTGCAGGACAGTCGTGGCTCTAAAAACGAAATTTACGTTATGAAAAAATTATTTTGTCCTTACAAAATTATTTTCCTAGAGTTCAGAATTAGTTTGATAATTTTCGACTACGAAATATACATTGGCAAATTCGAAGAATCTTCGAGTTTTGCGAGAACAACTTTATTATGAAATGAATTCATACAATTTATATCTTTCGCTTAAGTACCTCTTTACGCTAAACAACAGTATTCGTGAAAACGCAGTTATAAATCCGACCGTAACAAACTATGAGCCCGTTTTAGAATATACTAAATACTAAAAAAGTAATCAAAAGGGACGTAAAAACGTATGCCAGTGAACGCGTTGATAAAGATTCATAAGATTTACCAGTGTCACTTAAAAAATTATTCACATTTAAAAAACCATCACTGTCCCTTACCAGCCTAATATATCAATTAACTAAACCACTGTATCCCAATGTAAAAAAATCAGTGTAACCGAAAGGTATGCGAGAAAAAATTCGCGTTGTCTGACACATTTTTCTCAAATTCAGGTCTGCGGACACAAGTTTTTCGCACAACAAGAGTGCGCGGGAACTTTGTTTAGTCACGACTGTTTAGTCTGAAGCAATTGGTAGAAATTTCAGTAGTGAAAGAAAAGAAGCCACAGAAGGCTAAGTTGTATTTACTGACTTGAGGAAGTACGACGTAGCGAAATATGAGATTATTTATAAAAAAAAACTTCTGCGTTTTATGATAACCGTGAAATGAAAGGATGCGGTTATGTTTTGTTTACATCGTAAAATTGTAGCAGAACGTCGGTAAATACGTGGAACGAGACAAATGAAATTCAAACTGAGGACTTGTTGAAATAAGTGTTCGGGGTAATGCCTAATAGGGAATAACAAATAACACGGGGAAATTAGTGTAGCAATTCGAAGAACTAAAATGAAGTTGCGTCGAACTTTGCGCTGAAATGAAGTAATTGGAAACTGCAAGAATAAATTAAGGCGCGAGATATTTGAAACGCAACTGTTTTAATCAGATTTTCGATCAAATAAACTTAAATGGTGAAATTGAAATTCTGTCAGCAACTCTGTTTTTATTTCCATCTTCATTTACACCTCATTGTCGAGTAAACTGATTATTTTAACCATAAAGTGGTGCGATAAACTCAAAAACTAGCGAGGGATAATACAAAATATATTATTCAGATTTACCCTAGTAAAAGTAGGAACATATTTGTATTTTTTGCATCGCATTGTAAATATATTTCAAATTGTTTGTCAATTATTTGAAATATGCTTCCCTAGCAAAATTAGGAATATATTGGCCATATAGAAAACATATTTTCAATATATTTTTTATAACCACAAATTTTCCCAATATGTGGCACTAACCATATTTTGAGAATATATTTTTATTTTTTCTAAGGCTTTTTTACTTTACACGCAGAGAATTATCGGAGTTAAATCACATAAATATTGTTGGATGAGAAACTTTTGTTTTTACATTGTTTTTATTACGATTTATCTTTTTTCAGCTTAAACATAACAAAAAGGTTTTTTTGCTTTCATTGTGTTAAATCATCAAAATATT
The DNA here is from genome assembly GCA_022817645.1 of Ceratoteleas bidentatus. NCBI lineage: Eukaryota > Metazoa > Arthropoda > Insecta > Hymenoptera > Scelionidae > Ceratoteleas > Ceratoteleas bidentatus. The sequence goes on along the minus strand of JABFPB010001409.1, from coordinate 23,286 downwards.
TTAAGAAACGACACTATTTAAAGTCAAACGCCCAGTTTGGATTGTTTGCAACACAGATGCAACAATACGCTCCAGCAAACAAGGCCTTGCATTGGGAACATTGCATGGCCTCAATCCCCGCCGATTCCCCGCGTTTCCTTTCAGGCACCTCAATCTCCGCCGATTCCTTGCGTTCCCTCTCAAGCGCAAGTTCATTCCAATATGCAAGTATCCTCTGGCGCGATACTGCCCTATACTCAGGAGACCCTGGAGAAACATGTAGACTGTTTGGATTCAGATCTCTCGTTATCGTATTCCGCTGAGACGCTCCAGCAAAATCTTGAGCTCCCTGATGCCGTTAAGTAGACGGCATCAGGGAGCTCAAGTCATCTGGGTCAGAGTTACTGGTTAGATTCATCGAAATGTATGATGAAAAAGACGTCCTGCGAATACAACTGGGTCCCTGATGCCGTTAAGTAGACGGCATCAGGGACCCAGTTGTAATCGCAGGACGTCCCCCCATTCGGCTCCGTTGGGGTATCCCTCCCCTCTGAATCGCTGGGAAAACATGTTGACTTTTTGGATTCAGATCTCTTGTCCAGCAAAATCTTCTTCGTTATCTTTTAATATATTTGTACCAAATATATTTGGTCGAAGTTATTTGGTTAAATCTACCAAATAATTTTGCCAATTTTTTCCAGCGTATATTTCAGATAAGCACCGTTGCTTTTGTCTGAGAAACTAAAAATGATTATTATTTAAAAATGTAATAGCAACACTGATATGATCCACTTTCATAATTCGTAACAAATAATTTTCTGAATCCTAACCTCAATCCTTTGCTATGTCAAATGATTTGGCAATCCCTGGGTGAAGTAATCAACAAAATGTTTGGTAGAATCAACCAAATTCTTTGACTGACCAAATAATAAAAAATTCTTTGACTGTTTGATTCTTTGATTCTTTAATTGATTTAACCAAATATTCCGCTGCGTGTAGCTATAAACTATTTTGTTTTTATTAATGACAAGAAAAAGGACGAATCGTTTTGTTGTGGAATAATTGATCTGCTTGCACAAGTTCAACAAGTCATCTGGGTCAGAGTTACTGTTTAGATTCATCGAAATGTCTGATGAAAAAGACGAGTTATGGCGATTACCAGCACAAATGTCTTACGTTCTAATGGTAGTATGTATATGAAACTGTAAATGAATCGGTATAAGAAGTATCGACATAAGAAGGGCCGACACGAACTCGACACCTACAAGAAATACCCGATGCATACAAAACAGACATTAACTAGATATAGACCAATTTGAATTCTAAATATTGAAGTATCCGATTACGGCGCACAAGACTTCCACAACTAGGTATCACTTTTCTTTGTTTAACTATAAGTATCTTGATATCCTTGTCTCAAAGGATACATCTGCAAGGGTACCGAATTCCTTAAATAAGCGAAGAACCTCAACTAATACATCAAAGAAGATAAATCAATGATATCATTACAAAGCTTATAAGTTGTTCCACGCGATTACATTAGCACATTGAGCTTAATGATGGTGCACCAGAATAATGGAACAATATCAAATTGTACACAGATTCGGGAGTAACTCTCGACGTCCCCAGAATTAAAATTAATGTCTTTGCAGAATAATAACCGTAGCTATAAATTTTTTGGCTGACACTTCATGGTAAACAAGCTTGAGAGTAGAGAAGAATATATACATCGTTGAAATGCGAAGTTCATTTTAATTTCGTGTCACAAGATTTTTTTTCCTGAAATCAACAGTACGCATGCTTGCAACAACATTGCCAACTGTACATCTATCATTTTGAATAATAAACGAACTTGATGTAAACGATGCCACATTTCAATACACGTTTGCAAAACGACGATCACATGCGAATCAAAACTTATCAGACAACTATTTCTAACTCATTCTTAACGCAAATTCTTGAATACTAGTATCAATAGTTTCAAATATACTTCGACTATAGAGCCCTTATTCTGCGATATGCGAGCAGAGAAAGTTTGCTAGTGTGTCGTTGGTATAAATAATCAACGTAACGCTACCTTATCTAGCGTTATATTCCGCAAAAGTGATGATTTGAAAGCGCAGTAAATAGCAAGTATTACATTGAAAAAGTATGTCGACGAAAAAAGATAATAACACAAAACTCAAATGAAATATAGACGCTAATATGTTGGTTTCTATTTTGGTCTATCCTTTTTTCCAGTAAAGTAATTTTTTTATTATGTAACTTGTTACACTCAATCCGCAGATTCATACTTAGTTGACCGATTACTTTGTGTTATATTTTGGATTCAAATTACTTTACATTTTGGTTTAGATTAACACATACTGTTTCGATTAATTCAACTCGTTCAGTTGAGTGTCTTTGCATTGCTTTGTCCGTTTCGTTCGATTTCAATTGCAATCTATTTGGGCCTTTGGCCAATAAAAAGTGACTTTGAACCCCGGTGGAATTGATTTCGTCGCCCTGACTCATTTTACAGTATAAATTAGTTTCTTTCGAGAATTGGAGAATGTTGGAAATGGAATGGTAAATATTATTGATTATTTCTTTTTCGCCCGAAAGTAATTGAAATTGATATACTGAATTATTTACATTCAAGTATGACCTACAGCGAATAATAATTTTGCACAAATTGTGTCCAAATATTATGTTACATCGAAGAGCAATTGCCGCAAATGGCAGAATGCTTGAAATGGAAATGGCGCATAACCCACGGAATTGGATTCGTCACGAGTCGTTACGAAATAACATGCACAGGGCAAATATTGTTCAGTGAGTTTGATAAATTAACATCTCGCGGAACAAGTGCAGGTATTCCTTCTCCGGAGTACACTGCGCGAATAAAATTAGCGTTGCATTCTTTGCAAGATTCGATCGGGACATTTAAACTATAGTAACAACGACCGCCCACCTGTCTGCGTTCAGAAATGTACCGAACGAATGTGTCGGTACATTTCTCCGTGTATCACTAATAGCAATTCGCTGCGTAAAAAACAATTTTTGAAACATAAAATGTTTGACAACCCTGGTTTTATCATTCACTTTTTTTCAGTACATATTTGATAGGTTCTCCATTTGAGCACTTGCAGTATTATTCGACCATGTTGATACCTCTCACGTTAAAAAGGGTGTAATTAAAATCGAAATATAAAAGTATAGCTGTGCAGTGTATTTTTGTGTATTTCGTTTAAAAATTGTAATTATACGGGAAACGCAAGGGAATACGACTTTTTCGATATTAAATGTTTGGCATTCCTAGGCACTATGTTTCATTAAAATATTTTTCTCATGTATAACTTTCACAGACAACTTTTACAATTTTAATACACGGTACTGGAAAGGTAGCGAATTTTAAGTTTTTAAAGTTCCACAACATTTCCTGTGAACTGTACTAAAGGTGGCAAAAGTTAATAATTAATGGTTACAAAATTTGCACCAAACTAAACTAAACTGCAACATTCTGAACTGCTAAATTGGTGTCTGATGTTCTCTTAGATGCATTCTGATTTGCTAAATTGAATGTCAAAAATGTAGTAAATACAGGTATCCCCTGTTTAACGTGGTTGTTTTATTCCAGAAAAATATTTAAAAGACATAAAAAAATTGTAAAATAAATGCAGAAAAAATGACAAAACATCAATTGCTAGTATTTATGAAAAAATCCAAATAGAATTAATTTTATAAACATTTTATATACTCAATTTTTGAACCGCCTTAAACGAGGGATACCTGTACTTTAATCTCTATTTATATTTATTCCCAAAACGTGGCCTTTTATAGTTTGAAATATCAAAAAACATCTGATGAAAATATTATTCAATTTGCAGCCCTGCATTTCGTAACCGAAACAGGATTGATTTGACCAATCCCCATTATGAAATGGTAAAATTTTCATTTTGACGAACACCGAATGCTGTGTTGAGAGTATTCGATTATGAAACAGGGTTGACCTTTCACATACAATACTTTCAAAGAAATACAATATCGACATAAAATACAGAAATCCATTGTCCTTTTTAATTCCGATCTCACTTCATTTATCATTATTATCTCAATCATAATCTTTTCTAACTAATTTTCCAAGTCCCAGATCAGCCCAGAACACCTTTATTTACAAATAACCAAGGCAGCAGCGAAATCCTCTAAAACCCAACAGAATCTCCAACAAAAATCTTGCCCTGACACGTTGCGCGAGACCGCGTAATCTAATACGACCCCAAGCGTGATATACTTATGTATACATTTATGTCCGGGTAATCCTTACAAGTAAGCGTTTTCACGAGATACCGGAAACGCGGTTAACAATTACGTCGTGTCTCTCGGAAACTAGACATAACATGTCACCTCCAAACCCAAAACAAACAAAGCAAAACAAAACAAAACAAATCAAATATTCCGTCCACCGTCGAACCAACGCGTCAATAACACAACAAAACTTCGCCCGCGGCAAACGTAAACATGCGGCAAAAACGTTACCTGCACGCATTTTCCGAAAATCCATCCCAAAGTCATCAGTTCCTTCGTATGACTCCATTTACAGCCGAACCCCGGCAATCTTGCCGCGGTGTTTATTTGACCTCAGCGTCCGGTGTATACACAAACGCGTCGTCAAACTTAGCAAATGTCACCGAGGAAATAAGTACGACTTACCTGCGACGATGCAATGCAATTCCGACTATACTGAGAAAAATATTAACTGGATTTCTGGTAGAAAGGATACACGCGACAGATATTTTACGGAATAGAGTGTTTTTGGCATTATTAGGGGACGTGTTCTTTGCTCGACTCCTTCCTAATTAAATTCATAATTCACAAAGCTGGTTGTTATGCACCTGATTCGAGCAGCAGTTATGAGAATTATACTATCTCCGAAATTACACAAAAATAACTTTGGAATACAGATTACTCCTCGTCTATTTCCGGCTTACGATGTTTTCACAACTCTTATTTCGGATATTGCAAAATTCTCCAAAATCAGAATAGAGGATCAACAGGATAGAGTTCACAATATAGACTCAAAAAGGTCGAATTGCACAGTTATAACGATGGCAGTAAATAAAGAACCATGTCTTTCTAACGTGTTTATTTACACGAGCATGTTGTCCTACTTTGTGCTTTCTTACTTGGGTTTCCTAACTTCGGATTACACAACATACCGTAATTGAACCTAAGACATCTAAGAATCCATACTACAAGATTCATTTTCCAATTCCAGTGCTGTGTTAAACCATGTTAACGCTTGCTCCTAAACTAAATCCGAAGAGTACCTTCTGTTGTCAAACGGATAGATGGATAATCTTTATCAAGTTCCCAAAAAGTACATCATCTATCTAGAATAAAATGCAGTTTTCCTCCCCAAGGTACATAAAATCATTTTTGTTAAGAGCAAATAAAGATGTTTTGCTCCCTAAATAATTGAGGAAGAAAAACGGAATGTTATTCCCGAACTGAGATTTACTCCCAACTAAGGCGTTTTGCTTCCAAAGTAACAAAACTAACTTGCCCTTCCAAAATGCAGGCAGGAAAATTATATGTCTCGTACACATATGAGAGCTTTACATTTTCAAAATCTTGATTTCCTGTACATTTTATTATTATTATACTTAATCTTGTCGACAACTAACGTCTGTCTTTATATAAACAGTTGCAATCATGTTGCTTTATAGTTGTTATTAGTACCAAGTATAAAATCTAAGTCTCAACCTAATATATAACCGTTTGACTTGGTTTAGACAGTCTTTCCGGTTATTGATTAGTCGTTAAGGAAAATATACATCAAAAGCCTTACGTCTAAGTTGTCAACATTACAAACACGTGTGAGGAAAAATAAATTGCTCCTTAAATACCTGCGACCAAAGTTGTGACAATGCCGAGACAGAAGAAGCCGACAAGCGTTCGCGCCATGCTGCGGCTGGAGTGGTCACTTCATTTGGCGCGAATGGTCACTCGCGAGCGAGGTGCGCGGAGCGGAACACAACGCGAACGCGAAGCCCAGAGGACTGCAACGATGGTTCCCGCGCGACGACCGATCGCAAACTGAGTCAAACTGGCGCGCTTTTAGCCGAGGGTGGTATTCACCCGCGCGCCGACGTCGGTCGCCATTGTTGCCGCGTATATCCACAACTGCGAAGGGCGTTTATTGCTTGCGCTCGACGCGCGGATAAATAAAAGAAGGGAATTATTCATGGAGCGTTGATTGAAATAAACAACGAGGCAATCCGGAGGATCGTCGACCGTGGGACGAAGAGGTTAGGTTAGTTGTCAACCCTGTCACCGCAAACTTTAGCAGAGAAAAAAGATGTGCAACGAAGGTGTCTAAGGACGTGTTATTTATGCGAGGTAACAAGGCTGTTATCGTTCAGTCCGTTTTTCCGGTTCAGTTAAAACTAAATGTATTGGTTGAAACTGGTTAAAAACGAGAAAAGTTAAATTTGTGAAGGTTTTGGGTTAATACCATATGGAACCGTTGTACCAAATAGGCCCAGATATGATCCAGAGACGATAAATAATGTGGAGTCAGATTAGGATCGTAAAAGTTCCCGTTCCTAACTCCGGTCTAAGGTCAGTATGTGAAGACGTTTTAAAGGTTCAGACTTGGTCCAGACTAGCCTAATGAGCATGGAAAATGGACTCTAAGCCTATAAAGATAGTCAGGATCAAATCTAGATCCATATATCTGGATCTATAAAAAGAAGTCGGTGACCATCGGTGAGATTTGAACTTAAGGCTTATGGCACACGAAATCAGGCATGTCCTCTCGGCCACAGTCGTAATCTATAGTTGTCGCCAACTCAAATATGATAAATGCTATACTGATAAATCCATTAATGCCACTCTTCAAAAAATACTCATTGGAACGCTTTGACACTCATAAGGAACCATTCGATATTGTTCATAGGAATATATCCATGATTTTTTTCAGCTTTACTGCTGAACTGAACGTTTACTGATGAGCGAATCCTTAACGGGACTTATAACTGAAAAGACAGTAGTTCGATTCCTCTTGCGGTCATATATTTTTCTCAAATTATTTCCTTCTATCTAGTTTCCCCACATTCGAAAACTATTCTTATGAAGAATTTTACGATAAATTCCGTATTCACTAATGTGGTTCTATGTACGTTCGGATAACTGGAAGGAGAGCGCAGGAAAAAGGCTTGTATCGAGGGAGCGAATGTTTGGAGTGAGTTTGTTGAGGCGAAGAGTGGAATTCGAGTGGGGCGTTTTGTTTTTGTTTGGTTCTGATGATTACCTATTGCAGACTCGAGCTGAAGTTTGCGAGAATGGGAGGGTGAGAGGATGATGGAGGAGGATGACACGCGAGGATGAAGGGACTTGGATGAATGTACTGAATTTCTGGCGAACGGGCGAAAAAATTGGTCTTTTAACGGCGACAGTTTCCCGTTCTTAATCCGAAATGTTTTTCGCCGGACTTTATCGCGATGTTTGAAGTGATAAGAAAGATCCGGGCGGTAAAAGGATTCGACTAGACCTTTAAGATCTGGAGCTTTGGAGTGGTTTCAGATGATGTACCTTTTACATTTACATATTTCTACGAAAATCTACTCCCATTCAAATTGAGCAATAATGTTTCTCTTAAATAAAATTAAACTTTCGTAAAGTCAAATTTTCTTGAAATTCCTTAAGGCGATATAAACAAATTTGCTAAAAACTTTATAACTTAGAAACCTAACGAACTGAAACTCTGTAATACTTTAAATTGTTTGTTTAATTGAAATTTCACATTTTAATCAACTTGTTTGACTTTATTAAATTACATTTTACTGAGTAGAAAGATTTTATCTCAGTTGTCAGCTTCAAATCTCATTCTATATTATGAACTTTATGTACTATATTTTTGCTTACGTTGATACAAAATTAATTTCCTCAAAAATAAAGACAAAACACATTTATAAATAAATTTACTCTTCTATTTCCGACAAGAAATAGAAGACAAGTTTGATAAGTTTACAAATCAGACACAGTTCAAGAAACTTATTTTACTGCCAGATAAAAACATAAAAAACCTCAAATTACATTCCGCAAGTTCGATTCTCATTTGTGGCATTCTGATTTCACAGAGACTTCGCAGACAATGTGAAGAAATAACTCAACAAAGGAGAGCCGCATGTGATTCCGTTGCATTTCACCTTGTGAGCTCAGTATGAATTCACTGTGGAGTACATTGTTGACTGGGGTGTGTTTTCACTGCCCAAAAGATCGATTTTTTCGCCACGCGCGTTGCCCTGTTTGCTCGGGTATCCCAACGTTTTATATGTGCTGAATCTATTTCAGTCTACGTATTTCTATTCTGTGTAATTGGTAAATTAAGATTGTTTGCATCGCAGAACGCCACTTCCCATGGCACACGATTATTAAAGCTCGACGCGTTTTAATGAAACAACCACTCTGCAAGATAATCAAATTTCTGATGGTTGCAGTGAAAAGAGAAAAAATTGTGTTTCATAGAATAACAGCGTACATTTTTACGGCGACCGAACAAATTGCTTGGTTTTAATTAATTTAAAAAATATAGTTTTAATTAATTTAAAAAATATAGTAATTACTGATCCACACAATTAAATAGTTTTTACTTTGTTTCTTTGTTGGATGTACTTAATTATTTCCTTCCCTCGGATGCCATACTAAATTGGTGATCGTGTACGACTAATAACTCAGTGTACTACTGAAAATTCGTTGCACGAACGACTGGCCTTACATAGTTGATTTTAAAATACAACTCTGTTCGCGAATATTGTGTTATTTGCGAAATAACAAGAATCAACATTGTAATTGGAATAACGCAGCGTGGCTAATTGAAAATTGCAAGGATACATTCACAGAGAGAAAAATTAATGGTACAGAAAGCCGTAACAGCTACGGACTTAGCCGCAATCGACGATTACATAATATTACCGTGTCTGCTAAATACGGTCGACATTTGCATGTGATCGCCAATATCTGTGTCTGTCTAAACCATTCATTTTTCTTTTGTGCATTTATTATCAAAGCGTCAATTCACGTTTCCAGTTTGAAATAATTCATTGCAATCTTTAATTGATTAAGTGAAATTGGATGTTACAGATTACTCTAATATTTTAACTCTGTATGTTCAATGAAATTACATGATGGAAATGTTTTTAAAAAAGTGTATTGCAAATAACTGGGTTTCGCCTGCTTGTGAATTTACAAAAAAATTGTCAGTACCAAGCTATGAAAAAAATATTTATTGGCCCGATCAAATAAACTGTTATCGAATCGATTATTTTGATTTATACCACGATCACGAATGCAATGTTATGTTACATTATGTTACATACATAAACACAGGCTGAATTCCAAACGCAATTATTAGTTATCATATCTCTGTGGAGCATTTTATACATTATTCGAAACGTTATACACATATTAAACATAATTTATACTACATGTGATATGTGTAATTAACTGGGAAATACGAGTTTCATCAATGTGAATAAAAAATGAAGAACAATTATCTACACTTAAAACGGGAGCAAGAAGACATTTTCAATTATGAATAAGAAAACAATTTAATCAGACTTTAACGATGTATGATAGAGTTACAAACTTTTGTCTAAATTATTCACCTTGTAAAAAATAAAGGATACAAAGTAACTCAGAAAGTTTGTTAACTGTATAAATTGTTCAAAAAAATAAAAAAATTAAATTAAAATGTAAAAAGTTATTCCAAAATATTCAAAAGTTCTATCACTTCTTATTTCTTTCGATTGGCTTTTTCCAATTACTTAATTTCTGAAGTGCATACTGGACATTTTCTTACTGACCCAAATCGTTTTATTTGTTTATACTTTATTTGAAATAGTACTTTTTGTCTGTAGAACAAATCTAAAATGAGTTTAGAGAAAGATTCATAATTTTGGGCCAATATGAAACGTGTTCACTCGACCGATATTTCGGATATCTCAGGAAGTCGTTGCCTTAACATGCGATGACAAAACCAAAAGTTTTGATACTGACCAGAATCGAATTACGAAACAACGCATGGAGACTGGACAGTTTCTGTTTCGGATGTTGTCTTTTGGAATTCAGTGCAGATGGAATTTCAAAGAGGGAGAGAGAGAGAGATCGCGTATCTGGAGCTAACGACGAATTATTTTCAACGACCTAGCATATGAATAATTGCAAATTCCATAACAAACAAAGCAATAAAAATGCGAAACTGACGATAACGAAACTTTCGCATATAGGTTCCGTCTGTTCGACTTTTATGCGCAAATTACGTCTTTCAACGGGGAATGTGTAACGCGTTAGGCAACCTTTTTTGCACGCATATTTTTTGCACGAGCTTAACGCTGCGTAACTTACATTCAATGAATCGTGCAAGTTACACAATCGTCCCCGTTTCGCGAAATGCGAGGGACTAATACTTTATTTTCAAAGAAAAATACTTGGCCGTAAACCGTTGGTTTACGGCCAAGTATTAGTTTACAGCCAAAAAATAACGCGCAGGCTTGAAATATATTTTTATGTAAAGTTAAGTATATAACAATTTGCAGGATGAAATCGGCGTAATTGAAAAAGTATAAAAAAGAGATGAAAGTTAAAAACTCTCTAAATAGGCAAGAGTTTGACTTTGGAATGTCGAAATTTTGAAATTCGATCCTGCAAAATTTTTTTTCGCTCGAGTACAGAAATTTAGAATTTGCCCAAAACTTAATTTTGTATAATTAAAAATACATTTCCATTTTAATGTGGATGGAAATACGTATTTAATTTACATTCTAGTCATGAAGAATTATTTTTAAAAGTGAAAAGGGAAATGCAACATTTCTTGCACCTAAAAATATTTTTTTAACTATTTTGACTAAAAATCTGTTCTGATATAATTTATTACACAAATTTGCGTATCTATGGATATTTTTGCATAATTTGGCACAGCCATTTGCATATAACCATAAATCCCAACAAATTACTGTAATCACTTTATCGCAGCCAACATTTCCATAAAATTTCAACTTTTTTCCTGCAGTATCAAAAAAGTTCGCAGTCTAATTATTCGCGATCTGAAAAACGGTCGTTTTGACCTTCCTTTGCATCAAAGTCCTCGTCACTTTTTGTCGCCCACTCTTTCAATCATAGTTGCGTACAACAAATTGTCGACACTCTCATACACTTGACGGAAGTAACAAATGTTGAGCCGTATAAATAGTTACGCGATCCGCAGATTCCAATAAAATGCAGCATTCATTTCACGTCGATCAATGCAAATCAAAGTGTGGAGTACCCCTACATTATGACAATACACAAACACCGCGCTATTTAATGCACGTGCATCACACGCGAACACGGCAAACAAAGCGCAAGGCTTCTGCAAACCAAATCAGTCGATACCAGTCGGAATCAGGATGTTAACGCTTTTGATATACTGGCACATAAACATCGATTGAACTTGCAAAATACCGCCGCGTTTTGCGCCGCATAGAGCATTCTTTTATGAAATGCAATTAAATTTCGGCCGCGCTTCAATGCGAAACAATTGCGCGATTAACGGGAAAATGAAAACGCCGAAACACTCACTTACGTTCCCGGTTTCAGACTTCATCATTATTGTTGTGATTATGATTGTTACTGCGAACTGATGCATGGCTTCGCGGAAGCTTTTTGCGAGGGAATTTCCGGGACTTTTTTAGAGTCTTCCGAGCGCTCTTAAAAAATACAGATTTGCAAAACTGTAATAAAACATTTCAAGGATTCTCTCTTAAAATATAGGACGAAAAGAAATCCGGTAATTATTAAAATAAAATTATTTAAAAACGAATTTTTGGTATAAAAATAAGATATTTTAATATTAAAAAAAATGTATTTCAAAAGGCTTCTCCAATCATAAACTGACGTGGTTTCTTTGAAAAATAATTTAGATTAACAGAGTAATATTTAAACAGGTTTTTCGTATTTTTATATTAAGCAGCATTAATAAAAATTCTGAAATGTTAAGAGAAAAAGAATATGTACTAAGAGTAAAGTAGTGTATAAATATTGTAAATATAAGTCGAGCTTTTATATATTTTATATAAATATTTCAAAGTTGAAATTTCCAGGCTCGCTGGCAACTCTAAGTTGTATAATAATTAATGTTACGTAAACGAAGGCAGAAAGATAATATCTTAAAATTCACCAGTTTTATTAAAGAACAATTCACAACTTTCACAATAAATCCATCTGCAATAATTAGGTAAAGGATAATCCTGTGCATATGAATAAATAAAATAAAAAAATGTTGCTTATACAAAATTATGTTTATTAGATTAGTAACAACTAGTCAAGTGCAATAAAAGCAGTGAGTACTGTAACCGAACAACGTTCATTTACAGTAAAACCTATCACTGACTGTTACTCATTATGCATTCTCGAAATTTAGAGTAGCCAGCCTAAGCACCCTTTGTGTTCATTTGCCTTTGACGTTTGACTATGAAATATATGCCCTTATACGTACATGTTTGTTTAATAAATTTTATTCCCCGAAGTTATTTTACTCTTTGGGTTTATAACATTAAAACTCCTCCCTGCGTGAAAACACAATTCCTGACCTGCAAAAGAAAATTGCAAACTTGTCTAAGATATCTCCAGAATCCATAGCATTCTATAGCATTTCGTACAAAAGAATAATGAAGAATAAACATCAACAACTGATCAAATTAAATAAATAAAAGTCTAGTTGAGAATAGAAACCTCAAAATCCAAGCGTTTCGAAAATCCAGTGTTTATAAAAGGCCACCAGGACTGTTTACTTGCAAATCCTTTGTACATCAACAGTCCTTCGTTACAACTTGCGGAACTGAGACTGCCTTTTATTTACCTGCAGTATATACGTAAACAAATCTCTGTTTACAACTCTCATTTATCATCACGCGACCCAGCTTTATAAATCTCAATAAACAAATCTTTTCCCTCGCTCTCATTTTTAAGGAGTGCGGCATCACGGTTCCAATTACGTGTAGCAAAAACTATTGCATTTAAGTTTATAAAATATAATTTTATAAATTAATTAATGTAAAATATTGATATTTTAAGATATCCCGCAGTAAATTATTTAAAGAATAATTAAAGAAATTAATTTAAACAATTATGCATTATGTATCAACGGTTTTATATAAACATGTCAGAATTTGATTAAAAAAAGAAGGATACGCAGGTTCCAGTTAGTAAAATTTGATGAAAATTTGTGAAATGGAAGCGACCCTCATGCACAGAGTTAACTGATATTTTAGCAAATTTTGACGATCCTAACTTCATGCAAAACTACCTAAACCATTCATAGTTCGAATCTGCATACGACTTATAGGGCTGACATTTTTCCAATCGACATAGTAACTTCTAATAAACGTTTCGCCAAAATTTGTACACACAATAAAGTCGATATACAGCCACTCTGAGCCATTCCAGACGTCGTTCGTCAAACACATCATCCAATTTGCCATCGCCTGACAGAGTTCCAAAAATAACGGAACGAAAAGTGTGAAATTGGGCAAAAAGGACTCGGCAGGTCCGTTTCTTGCTCCGCATTCGCGACTGACGCTCGATATTCTCCGGGCGACGTGGAATCCGAACTTAATTCGATTGGCGGAGCTAATTTCATTAGGGAATCTCAAAATCGCGGAATTAGCGTCGGCCTTCCGGTCGCGTATTTGTAGCCGCGGAAATCGCGGTATCACGGTACATTTGGCCGGAAAGCTCGCGTTTCCACGGTAATGATAGGTAATATCGGAAGTCACGGGTTCCAGCCAATAAGCACGTCCCTGGTTGGCCATGTAAAAGGGATAATCCGACCCGTATTGCGCCAGCTGCGGTGACATTTGCATTGCAAGAGCCATCCTGTCGGTGCGTCCTCGGTGTCGAATTGATTTCGCCACTAACAGTATGCCGCCGAACCTTAGAATGCATTTCAACTTAATCCGCTGTTACTCGCGCTTTCGCAATTTATCAGCCGGACCCGGTGATGTTCCATAAATCAATGCCAAAGTTCGCCGACTTTGGCGAACAAAAATTTCGACGGCGTTGCACCGTATAGCGAAGGTTCACTTCCGATTGAGTTCATACACAGGCGGAGAGAAAAAAGTGTTGACAACTACGACGTTCTGTAGAGTGAAAACTGGATTTAATCAAATTCCGGTTGCTTTTTTGCCGAATTCGATTTTGATACAGAAAGTATATTTTCGTCTGTATTTGTCTGTAGATTTATCTGTAGAGCTAAGGCCGAAAAATTCTTTCTAGTAAGCGTTACAAGAAATATTTCTCAATCTAATATAAAAATAAAAAAATTAAATAAATGCGAAAGAGATAAATTAATTAATATGAAATTAATGAAAGTATATTAATGAAAATGGAATTAATCAATGACAATAAAATGAATGGATGAAATTAAATTAAACAATGCGAAATTTATCAAATATTTACACTGAATTCAAGCCCGAATAGAATTTTAAATATATCTACCATATGTATAATACACGTATTTTATATGTATATATTTATTTTTATGTAAAAAAACGCCGTCAATATATGTATATACACCATGTTACATCGGACTGTTCAATTTCCAGCCGAATTGTCAACGACGAAATGTCAGAAATACAATGTTAATGCATTTTTTGCAACGAAAAAAATCAGACGAAGAGAAAGCTGACGATGGAAGAGCAGAACCGTGTACGCGCGCGTTCAATTACTGAACATGTCATAATTGATTAATAGTTGAGAAAAGAAAAATGGGAGCAAAGGTGGGAAAAAGCGTGACAGTAAAATTTTAATCAGATCGCGTCGTAGTACTTGTAAAGCATCTCGAATAGAGGAGCTTTGAGTCCGACCGGAATTAATTATACGTGAACGTGATGTGCCATATTTAAGCCTCATATGCAATTTAAAAGCTCTTTCGTTATTTCATTAAAAAGCTAACGAATTTTTGTCACTGCGTAATTACGATCGCGAATTATTTGACGTAAATAACGAAGCGGCGCAAAATAAATCAATCCAATTAAAAGTGCATTTATTCCCCCCAAGTCGAAATTGCATTAAGATACACATTAGCCCTTTCGCGTTTATCATTCGAGCATTTCGGGTTTATAACACAGCGGTAATAGAATTATAATTTCGCTGCATTCAATTAATATATTTTTAGCCGATTCAGGCGATACATAATTCAATAAAATGCGAACGAAACTTCGTTTAGAACGATTAAAATGCGTATATATTTAGTTCTATTTTTCATTCACCGAAATGTTGACTTACCCTTCCACTCGTATTTTAACAAGTGATTCCCAAACGAGACGTCGTTCGCCACATTTAGCAAAATCTCATGAAAAATGCAAACTCCGCATCAAGAAAGTGTTTTCGCGGAAAAACCCCCCTCATTTCTCTTTAGCAATACAGCGCTGCGAAGAGAATAGAAAGGCCAAACGGTAAAAGGTGAAACGCCATCAATCTACAGTATAAAATTTTACGATTGCGGGTCGTAAATTTTGATTATATATCACAAAGTGACGTTATATTTACGAAACGCCAACGCGAGCGAGGAGGAAATTGTCTGGGAAAAACTAGACAATTTTCAGCTTTTATTTTACTCAACTAGATTGTTGAGTAAAGTAAAAAAAACTATTAAGAAATTGTACTATTTATTGTATAGAATATGATATTGTAATATGAACATTTTCGCCGTTCCTAATTTAAGATTCTTTTTATTGTCAAAGTGTTAAAACTTTTCAACAATTACTTTCTCGAAAACTAGATAGTAAAAATCATTGGAAGTTTGGCAAATGAAAATAATCAACATGTAATTTTTCATATATTTTTTTCAAAACTTAATTTTTATTTAAAGATTTGTTTAAGATCCTTAAAATATCTGCATGTTTTCTTGTATAATAGAGTTATTTTTACTGAATGCAAGTGCATTTCTAAGTATACATCGCAAAAAATGGGAATACGAATACTTTCGAAACGCCAAACGTGAAATTCAATCATTTTTGCTGAAATTCTAATCATACAAATACAAATTATCAAAATTATTCTGTAATCATAATCTGTAATCATGTAATAAATATACCATACATTTGCACAAAAAATGCAAAAATTGCCATGCTTTAAACCACGTCATTTTTTTCGAAAAAAAAACTGCACTTACCTCGACACCATCAACCACAAAAATATTGCCTTGACATGCACATTTCTGCATCTTCCTTCCGTACTTCCTCTTTTCTTTCCAATACATGAAAAACAGAGAATTCGGAATCTTTAAAAACTGTAATTAAACAAAAAATTAATGTATTTCAGTTCAAAGATTACGATTGTTATTTGGTCAGTTTGTATCAGTGTACTAATACTAACTTAAATTACAATGAATTTCGTTAAGTTCCATATGTATGATTCATTCATCCAATAAACAAACAGTATGTGTTGAATCAGGTTAAATCGTAATGTAATCGCGAATAAATTGCTTACAATTAATTTACAATTACTGTTAGTATCTGTTGATATTTTATTTATTTCCATCATTACTATTAATTAAACAAATCTGTATGCTGTCAAAACTCGTTTATTTGGTTCATTTTCGTAGAAACATATCAGGTCATTTTCAGCTATAGCCAAATTAAATCACAGACATAAGTCAGATTAGCTCACTCGGTAAGGTGAAAAGCTGATGGCTCGAACTTTCCAAAGTTTAAATCGAGTTAGAGAAAAACGAGTGCAAATCTTCATTGGAGTGGTTTTTTTCAATTCATCACGATATTTCAGTTGAGCAATGATCTATCATTTCAATCCCAAGAATACGACTTCTAAATTAAAATAGAAATGCAATTCAAAATCACCTATCCTATTTAATCCTCTTTCATTTCCCGACCCTCCAACATCATCACTAAACCACCTTTTTTCGCCTCTGAAGAAAAAAACGCAATCTTACACCCAGGCCAGGACATCAACAACACAATCTACAGTTCAGTCAGTACATTTAATTAAAAAATAATAATACACATAAGCAGTATTTGCTTCTCCTTCTTTTTGTTCCGTTTTCTGTTTTCTTTCTTTTATAACCTTCGTTTTAGATGCACTTTGAAACTGTATAATAAGACAAACAAACGACAACTGAAGGAATAAAAAGAAATACGCTCGCGGATCGCTGCCACGCACCAAACGGTATAAAACAAGCGCCGAATTTGAGAACGTAAAAGCCGCGTGCATCCGCGTGGCAACGATCGCGCCTTTTTTCAAAAGATCAGAGTTGGCGAACCGTCACGCGCTCGTCTCTCATCGCCGCCCCTCGACCTTAAATGCCGTCGCGCGGTCATCGTTCGTTGGACTCTTTAGCCAGACACCGCGCGTGTCCTCCGCCCAGTGGCTCCCTCTTAAATACGATTATTTACAGTAGTAGCCCATGTCGCGTCACCGCCTCGCACTGCTATCTACATGAACCGAACTCACAAGTGTCCCGCGGACAAAACAAAACGACACAGAACGACGGACGAACGTACACGGGAATCGCCGGGAGCGTTTGCGCATGCGCCAACGAAAATGGGATGCCGGAATTCAACAAAACAGCGACGTCCGAACGGAAGGGGAGACGTCGAATCGACAACGAATCGTAAACTGTGGATCGGGGGTAACAGGCTCAAACAACCGGCTCAAGGCTAGCTAACGGTCTACAGAATTGAGTTAACTACGGGACTAATTGACGGTGTGGTGCAGGCGGACGCGTGCGCCGCCTGCCGGAAGAACGCGCAACTCGGATTCCGCCTCGAAAGCAAACTGGAGGAGAAAACGGACAAAACGGACAGGCGAATGTTCCGGGACTTTTGCGGAGCCGCTTCTTGCGCGCGACGGTGGCGCCATCGTTCATGCTCTCTTTTGCTCGTTCGCGGTTTCTCTCGCTCTCGCTCTCTCTCTCTCTCGGACTCCGTGCAGCATTCTCTCGCGGAAAGTCGAAACGCAAAGTGGTCGTCGGGTGGAAAAGGCTCGTCGCGAGCACCCGCAGCAGCATTCTCACGTGGCTCGTTCGTAAATATCAATCAACAATAGACTTTTGAAAATGTCCAACAAATCGCTATTAACGCCCATTAGCTATTCACACACTTTCGACACGATTTTCTCCATCTCCACGTCCGTGTCGATGTCGTCGTGCACGTGGTTGCTGGTGGTAGCGAGGCCGGCCGCGGGGGCGGCGTCGGCGGTCGTGCTGTCGGCGACCGTGCAGGTTGGAGGTGTGCTCGGCGTCGCGGACGAAGTCTCGAGTGGCGAGCCGGGCGAGGCGAGCGGCTCGGCGAGGTCCTCGAGGCCCTCTGGCGTCGGCAGCTTGTTCAGTTCTTCGCGCAACATTCTGTAGTGCCTCTATTGGTGGGAAATGGAATTTAGTTAAAGGGTTCATTCAAGAGTTCATACGGTTGTTTTTAATGTCTGTGCTTTAGGCGATTTGTCAGAAATAAGTTACTAGATTAGTGCATGTATAATTTGTTTCGTTAAAAAGTTGAATTATTAGTCTAGACAGCAATTTTCTCACTGTGAGAGATTGTGGTGAAACACAATACTTGTTTCTTATAGCTTTTCAAAATTTTATAAAAAAAAAGAGTCATTGTGACGTTTCGATCAATGGAGATGACCATCTTCAGACATTATCTGATATGAAATAAATATCAATAAACTTAAATAACTGTTTTGACCCACATGAAAAAAATTATCTGCAAAAATAATTTGCACTCATCCTACCAAGACATGCAATTCGATTGAACGTCTCATGTATACTTTCGGGCCTCGACAGAGTTAAAAGCGGATAAATACGAGCAGGAAAAAAATCAACAAACAATCGGACCTTCAAAGCGACGGCGTTGAGCGAGCTGTTCCTGTTAGAGCGTCCCTCTATCTCGCACTTTTCCAGCTCTTTGATCCATCCTTCTATTTGTGCTACAATTTCGTGTCTCTTCAGCCAGAAATGTGTATGAATGACCTAGAAAATACGACGATGTCAGTAATGGCGCAAAATGTTCAACGGGCGACGAATAGATATATATATATATAGGTACATATTGTGAATTCCCATCATCCTCACCTCCTTAAAACAGGGGCACGGATTTCGAATTTGATCGAGCATAGCCCACTTAGCAGTAAGCTGATAAACATTGGCATTATAATCCTGACTAGACTGCGCCCCGTTCGGAGTACCGCGCGCACGCTCATAACCCGGCTCGTTGAAATACGGCTCAGCCACCAGGATTAAAGACTGAATTGATACTAATACCTGCAAAACAATATATAATTTACACTATGTGAATTGATATCATTCAGGAAATTAAATAAAAGTCATTTTTTTAAATATCACTTGCTGACTTTGAGGGAACATATTTTTTTATAATTACATTTCATGTCATATTTCAAGTAAACTTGAAAAATGGAAGTTACCTGAAGGAAACTACTGGTGTGGGCGTTCCATTTCTCTTCTGGACGTCCGTGCCACGTGTTCAGGACACTCAGGCACACTTTCCCGTCGTTATACAAGTTTGGATTAAATCGCACCGTGCGACGTCCAGTCGTTTCTAAGTTAATCATCATGGGACTGTTCGGGTATTCGACCGGGAAGTACACGTCAAATTCGAAACAGCCATTCGCGTACGGAGTCCCTTCGGGCCCTGTTATCAATACCTGCAAAGCACAAATATAAAACATAACATTTATTATTGGACAAACAAATTTGCAATAAATATTTATTGCAAAATTAATGAGAACAATGACAATCGCGTACTTTCATAACATCCAATCTATCTGCATCACATCTAACGAAGACACTGCTACTATAAGACAGTGGCAGGGCAGTGGAAAGCGTGACAGCCTCCTGCGCCAGCCTTTTCACCCTCGTAGGGTGATTCCTTTCGCCAGCTGCGCGCATGTTCGTCTCGAAATGATATGAGATAGCAAACTTGTAACCCCCGCCATCCGGATTTTCGACTATCATCTCGTATGTGTCTGCAAATTAGAAAAAGGCATATTCTTCAATAACAAAAAAATTTATAGCTGAATTTCGAATTTCAAATAGCTGAAACTAACATCGAGAATATCAACACCTTTCAGTTTTTATGCGATTGTTTGTATGAAGAATTAATTTGTTCAACTTCAATAAATTATTATAATTAAATCAATAAAACATAGCTTTGAACATTTGATTTACTCTCCCAAAACCCACCGAATTGCAAGTTCTTCATGATCTCCAGGTACCGCTGATCGAGCGACTTGAGGACGATTTCCGGCTGTGGAGTGCTGGGTCCCGCGCTCTTCTCGCCGGAGCTTACGAGCCGCGCCGTGACCTTCTGCACGATCGCCGTGGTCTCCTGGATGTCCGGGATGAGCATCGAGAGTCCCTCGTCCTCGTCCGCGCCGTCCGACATCTTGATGATGCGTGTCTTGATGACCCGGGTGCGGTTGATCTTGTGCGTATAAGTGTCCACGCAGACCTTCATGCTGGTCAGCAGCGAGACGATCGACGGCTCGGCGCAGGTGCCGTCGGGCTTCGGCGCCAGCAACGCCACCAACTGGCTGGACAGCGCCATCACGCGGATCAGCTGCAGCACTACCCGGTAGAGCGGGATGTGCCGCGCCATGTCCATGACGGAGTCGTTGCGGAGGTACGAGGACAGGGCGGGCAGGAGACAAGACTTGGCGAGCAGCTCGGCGAAAGTGGAAGGCAGTTCCTTGCCGGGCTCGTCGCCGGTGCTGCCGATGTAGCTGGCAAAGACGTGCAACAAGATCTGAGGGGGAATGATAACGGTCAAGAGGATATTCTTTTAACGACAATTTTTGGGGGATTTTCCACTTCATTCGGGAAGTTTTATATATATAAAGAAAACGAGGATTACGTTGTTGGAAAATATACCCGACTTCCCGCCAAAAAATTACAAGACTCAAAACCCATATCCCTAAATATATTTCTTTCATAACACACTGTTCTTAAGAAATCAGTATGTTATCAGCTGAGGGAGAAGTTTGCAGTTTTATTAGTTAATAAAAGTGATAGTTTTCAAGTTTTTTGTAAAGTTCATTAATTTCGTTAATTTTGTTAGTTTCGTACCATTTAGCAGTTTAATCGGAAAATTCATGTTTTAGGGCATTATCGATTGCGATCCAACATACAGCATTAAGCCAAAATCAATTCGTATCACCTTTGTGTCCACATTGATTTTATATTCTGACTTCCTGGACTAGATTTAAAGTAATAATTATTGTTCGCTCGATATTCGTGATTGACCAGAACCATACATTTTATTACTGCATTTTGAAATTGAGATACATTAAATTAAAGATCAATTTAGACATAACATTACAGTCCATTTAGAGCCGGGAATAATCTGTCAGGAATTATATGCGCGTCAGCATTAAAATGAAACTTATAATTTTAATCAATTGAATCGGCGCTAAAATCCTCCCCACAGAGCGAAAGGTGCCTCACTTTAATATAATAAGCTAATAGTAAACAGCTTTATTCATTTTATGATATTCAAAACGCATCTGGGAACAAAATGAAATATATTCATCAATTGATGTTGAAATTAAAGATTAAATCCAGCTTCGACTCCCATTTAACACATAAACAAAGGTTGGTCGCTTGACTGTAATTCACTTGCAGTCAAAGGTCGACTGACCACCTTGATTAGTTTTCAGCCATATTTTTTCCAAAAAAGTAACAATAAAAATTTACAAAAACGCCTCGACAAGATACAGTTTTTTAATTGGTGCCAAATTAAAAATTACGTTAAACCGATTTTATTTTGGAATTTTACCCATTTTTTCTGTTTATTTAGATTTAGTCCTTCGGGTAACATTTTCTTTCATAGAAAGTAACAACGACCATGGACAAAAAATTTCCCTTCTTTCTATGTATGTAATGTAACGAAATTTGATTTATTTGTTCACTTTGACACTTTGATTAAACTTGATAATAATTTCCCATATAATAAACGGCAAAAATAAAATTCCCGTACACTCCAGTTCATTTTCCCTACAGTTTTTAAATCACATACAATAAAAAAAATTTAATTTAATCCAATTTAATTTAATTTAATCTAATTTAATGAAATTTAATATAAATTAATGAAATTTAATATAATTTAATTTATTTAATTAATCGGGATAAACTATTCTCAATAAAAAATACTCATCATTGATTTTTAATCTGTTTCAGATAAAATTCGGAATATTAAATATTTTAATATGATGATTGTAACAAACTTGTTCATTAATTCATTTGTTAGAATTCTTTACTTGTTCATTAGGTTTTTTACCACGTTATCTGATGTGTTTGTGATAAACGCGAGGCCGCACTATTTACTTGCGGACCCAGTAGTCGGACAATCTTACTCTGACAAACAACAGAAAATGTCTAACAAAAGTTCCCAACCGGACCCATAATTGGCTAAATGATGCCAGCTAGTAAGGATTTTTTATCCTTTTTTTATGGTGACTGGTTGAGTTAGCTTTTTAAACTTTCGTAACTCTTAGAAAAAATGTTCTTAGAAAAGTATTTTTCAACAAACAACTAAGCAATGAAATACGTAAATTCATCACTGTAATGTATTATCCACTAATTTCAATGGCATTTCTTATCAATTCATCTATAAATTTATGCTTTGATTAAAAAGCGACATATGTTTCTTGCTGCCATTAATTGTAGTTACCCAAAAATCCGTCTGGGTCGCATGCTGTTCTGCCAGTCTAATTGAGACTAACAGAACAACGTGCGAACCTATCGGAATTTTCTGAAACCACAAACCACAAAAAAGGCGAATATAAAGCAAATAAACAGCAGTTATTAAAAAAGAAAGAAAAAAAACATTTGAATATCTTATTCAATTCACATATTCTATTTTATCACGTAACAACATGTTTTTCATTTGCAACTTATTTAAATTTCAATATTTTAATGTTTGAAAACAGGATTTGCTTTAATTCGGCCATTTTTATGTGAAATATAACACCGCCAAGTGTCCTGCGCCTTAGGGGTCGGAAAAACCGCCAAACCGATTAGCTGTTAAAACCGGTAAAACCGATGTAACGTTAACTGTAAACTTTTCATTTTTATTGTCATATAAGTCAAATAAGTTAAGGTACTGTTAATGAAAAACTTCATTGAACTAATTCAGCCATCTTCCGTATCCTTTTTCGGATAAGGATTAATTAATTCATTAATCGGCTTAAAGTCCTCCTCCTCCTTCTCCTCCTCCCACTACTGTGAGGAGGAGAAGGAGGAGGAGGAAAAAAACG
>JABFPB010001408.1:0-25467 GCA_022817645.1 Ceratoteleas bidentatus | reverse complement strand
ATAAGTTATTTTAATTATTATTCACCGAATACTGTATAGCTATCTATATTTTCACTATCATTAGAGAACGCAAGAAATAATTTATGTTTTGAACATGACTGTCACGATAGTCCCACCTTAAATGGAATTGTAGTTAAATCAAATGAATATGAAATATTATTATATAAAGAGTCATGACAGAATAAAAAACAGCATATTTAGTTAATAATCCCAACAAATAATGCATATTTAACCTACTACATGATCTGAATGTCAAATTCTACTAAATGCGGAATATTACGTTGCGAGTGGAATTTTTTCTACTGATTTTGTAAACTTTCGTAATATTTTAACGTAATTTTCCGTTAAATTTAGTGGAATTTTACAAATTTTTTTTACAGTGTAGGGGCTTTAAGAGGGGCTTGTTTGAGCATGAATTTGGAATTTGCAGAGATTGGAGAAATTAGGTTGACGATTGTGCCCTGTGGTAAAATTGGTCAAATATCATAAGGATTGAATAGGTTTGAAATAAATTTGTAAGGAGTTTGTAAGAAAAAATATAACTTTTGTAAAAGATACTGCAAATTAATAAACAATTTATAACGAGAAAAAAATTATATTAATGAAGTTATATAACTGCAAGTAGGGTATGTCTTTAATAAACATTTAATTAAATTTCAAAATTATAATTTGTATGGAAGTTTGAAGTGCTATTCGAAACGTTTTATTGATTTTTCATGTGTATTTCATTTCATATCATTTGGACTGAACTTTACGTAAACAATTCCTTTTGCAAAAAGGAAATTTTGAATGAGAGACAATAAATGGAGGACATATAAAATGGAAATGATTATATTTAAGTGTTAATGGTTTAAAGCAAAGTACATTCATCTGTTCATCATTTCATAACTAATATGAAATTCATGAATAAATGTTGAATAACTGAACTCTAAACTGTTCAAAACGTTCAAACTAAGAACAGTTTAGAGTTCACATATGATAAACTTAGTTTTATTTCTAAGATGACTTAAACATTCTGGAATTCAAGATAGAAAGGAAATTTAACTTCTGGAAAGTTTACCTCTTCGTCTATGAACATGGAATAAACAATTAAATAATTTCAAAATATTTTGGAATACATATTTTCACCTTATAAACCAAAGAACATGTTTTTGGTTATAATTATTGTTAATTTAATTATAATTTTGAATTAACTATTAGTATGCACTAATTTCATTATATGTATCTTTAATGATTTATATTTCTAAAACTAAAAAAATTCACCATTTCAGAATGATGAAATTCTGTACTATAAGTTTGTAATAACATTAAATATTAAATTATTATAATATTTGCAATTTTTCTTAATTATAAAACTGATTTGTAATCGAATTATCAAAAAAAAGTCAATATTCTTATCGGTGAGTTTGTAGAAACTTTATTATAAATTGACTTTCAAAATCTGCTCAGTACTATTTTTATAAAAAAAATAGATTCACAACTTTCCCATATTATACAAATTGAATATTATAAAAATGTAGTTTTACAGTATTTCATCAACTGATTACAATAATTAGACAAATACTTTCAAATAATTTAATTATGCATAATACTGTAAATTCCTCGTCCCTCCCAATGATAAGAAAGAATTCTATTTAATTAACAACAAACATCCATTAGATGAAAGAATCTTGAAAAAGATAGCAAAAATGAACTTATTTGTAAATTTTTAAGAAGTGAATCAGAAATTTTTTAACTTTATTAAGTTCGAACTACCAGTCACAAAGTCCAATTTCTTTACACATAGAATTCATAAAGTTTTACTGTAAAATTACTTTAAATTGCATATTTTTTTCCAAACTAATATGAAACAGTTGTTAATAACTATGGAATTATACATTTTCACTCGAAAAGAAACAATTTATATTCTTTCAGTAAATGAAAGAAAAAGGTTATGTACTGTTTGAAATAATGAAAAAGAATTCAAATGTATTATTGAATTCTTTAAAAACAACTGAAACACAACTACAATTCTGCCAAAGAGTTAGTGCCTTTAATAAAAGAAGTATTAATAATAACCATTTCAAAAGTGGAGAATCTCGCCACAGTCGATTTGTGATGAAATGATTATTCATATTTTTTTTATTAACAAAGACACCAACTCCGTGGCAGCAGACTTGAGACATCACCTTAATAATTTTACTCAAAGTGCATAAATTACTCTCGTTTGGAAAACATCAAGTTTCAGAATTACTAACAAGAATGTCTTATTAGTTCTAAAGCAATTAAGCAATTTTAAACAAATTAAAAGCAGTTTTCATTTTCAATGCCGAATCTTGCCATTTTGGAATTCAATTTATTTCTTTCAATTCTCTGCTGTTCCTTTCAGTCATTCAATCATTTTCAATGCCGAATCTCATTTTGGAATTCAATTTCTATTCTTCAATTCTCTTCTATTCCTTTCTATTCAGCCATTTTCAGTTCCTAATCTGATTTTGGAATTCAATTTCTATTTTTCAATTCTCTTCCCTTCCTTTCTACCCAACACTTTTTGCAGGCTTGTTGCTCCATCCTCCCACCCAGAGATGGGCAACACCAATTAAACAATTAATTTGCGAAATGTCCAGAAAAATTAATTCTGTATTGAAAAATGATTTTATTATACTAAAATGTGGTTGAAGATAATTTTGAAGGGTGACATTTTTAGATAATAATTGTTACAAATAGTTATACCAATGATAATATACTAATTTTATGATCATATAAAACAATTAATGGGTAAATTAATGGGTAAAATAATGGGCAATTATTTTATATACAAAAGCAAGAAAATATTTAATAGTTGTAGATATAAATAATTGATAATGATAATTATCTAAAAATTTGAGACAGTTTACCTCACCAAAGCATACATTTAAATAAAATAAATACTGTTTACATACACTCTAAAAACAATCCTCTGATAATTAGAAGATTATTCTTATAACTAGAGGAATATTCTTCTAATACCTGGAATACTCTTATTACGAATGGAATCTTCTTAGCGTAAAAGGATTTTCTAATTTTTGTCAGTGTACACAAAGGTTATTTTTGGTTTTCCAAAATAATGGATTAATTGGTGTTGCCCATCTCTGCTCCCCCAATTCCTTCGAAACCCACCTCATGACCTGCGGCGTGACCAGCGACCTGTCGCCGATGTTGTTCGACGGCGGCCCCGGGTGGATCCAGGGATGGTTCAAAACGCACTCCGCCGACAGCCGCTGGTTCGCCTGCTTGACCAGGAGGCCGCTGATGAGGTCCTTGGCCTCCTTGGAGATGGTCGCCCACTCGTTGTCCGGGAACTCGTAGCGGCCCTCCTGGATGCTGGTGAAGAGCAGCTGCTGGCAGGCGCGGCAGTTCTCGCCGCGCTCCCAGCCGCAGTCGGCGCCGCAGTTGCCGTAGAAGGGCGGGTAGCCGCACAGCAGGATGTACATGATGACGCCGAGGCTCCAGAGGTCGCACCGCTTGTCGTAGTAGTTGGCCTCGCCGATGAACGCCTCGACGACCTCCGGGGCCATGAACTCGGCGCTGCCGACGGGAGTGAGCAGCTGCGGCGTCGCCACCGGCGACGACAGCGAGTTGTTGAACTTGATCCCGGAGCCGAGGTCGAAGTCGCAGATCTTGATGGGCGTGAGTTTGTCCGGGTGCACGCAGAGGATGTTCTCGGGTTTCAGGTCTCGGTGTGCTATTCCTGGGAAAGGAAGGGGTGGGGTTAGTTTTTTTTTTTCGTTTTGTTTTGTAGGGCTCACGACAGGTTGGGGCTTTCAAGGTCGCGTTACTGATGTCGCCTTAAAAAGGAATGTATTATCAAATTAATATTCATAATTTTTAAAATATATTTCTAACTTGTTCAATAATGGAGAATATATTTATAATTATTGCAGTTAGAAATATAGTCCAGATAGGAAACATACTCCGGATATATTCCCAATAAATTCCCAATTTTGGCAATACTTTGGGAGTGCGTGTCTAATTGTTGGAATGTATTTGTAATTATTGCAACACATTTGCATTTATTTATTTGTTGTCTAATGTTTTTACTGAGAATATGCTTCATTAGTGGATGTAGGAATATACTGGGTATATACAAAATATAATTTATTTTTTGAGTTGGAAATGGGACGAATCCATGAAGAAGTGAAAATGAGGTTGAGTATATCTCAAAGTAACTCCAATTGGAGTTGAAACAACTATTTATCCCCTTTCAAAGTTTATTAGGATGGAATCGTTCTAACTTCAACAATTTTTCTTGTATTAAAATATCATATTAAAATATCATTTGTAGGAGTAATTTCAGAATCTGAGAAAATGAGATAATTATGGCAACCCAGTCTTTTTAGTTGCTGTAATATAGTTGAGGCTACCAAACTTTTAGTTAAATTACGTAAATATTTAGTTACAGGCAGAGTTGGGCAAAATTTTAATCGACGATTAATGATTAAATTATTTTAATCATTTTGAGGCAGTGATTAGACAATTGATTAAAATGTAATCAATGAATTGAAAGTTGATTAAATTTTAATCAATGAATTGAAATTAGATTAAAGTTCCTGTAACTTGCAGGAACAAAATGTTTATATAAATAATTTTCATTATTTAAAAAGAAAAGAGCTGTTGGGTATTTGAGAATTCAAAGTTCAGTTACTTTTTCAGGTTTTTCAGAACCATTATCAGTAATATTCAGTTGCATAAGGCATCATATTATTACTGAAAAAGATTAATCTGTATGATTTTATACATTGTGCGAAATTATAATTTATGTTATGTAATTCTGCAAACAGATTACACTTTTCATTTACAATTTGTTATCATTTATGGAAATCCACCAACTCATATTATTTTGCTAGTCTCACTTCATAACATTAACCTTATTAAGGATGACTTTTTAGATGAAAACAAACATGCAGTTATAGAATGTAGAAAACTGTATTAATATTAATAGTAATAAAATTATGAATGTAATGTATGTGAAATTTATCATGTTAAAGTGATTCATCAAGTCTGTTCCCTCGGAGATAGTGATTTTTAACGTATACTGTTGAAGCATAGAATTAACGGCTGTAAATATAATCAGTCAAGTCTTTGATTCTGGGAAAATATGCTAAGCTATAATTTTGTAATTCAATGTTAACTTAATAACTTGTATATTTTTGTAGGATTTTAACGAAGTGAAGAGAAAACGATTCAAGTGATTAAGTCGACGATGCATTCCAAAATTATAGCTTTTGTCACTTAACATATTCTCCCAAAATCAAAGATTTTACCTAATAAATTTACAACCATTAATTTGAGTGGTGTAAATTTAAATAACATTAAAATTAAATAAACTTTACAACTTTACAAGTTATAACTTTAAACTTTCTTTTTAAAAAAATAAAAATCTGACTTATTGTTTAATAAACAAAGCAAATTTTGCCCATTTTGGTATACAAAATGGGTAAAATTTGTAAAAATATATAAATTGTTAACAACAAATTATTTTCCTTTGACCTTTCCAGAACAACAGTTTGTTTATGAAATTAAACTAAACTGGTGAAACTAAGCTTTTTAATCAAATAAATTGTTTTCTCGGTGTATCTTCGATTCGAAAGTTGAAGTATTCCAAAGAACCTCCAGTAATGTCTCGTGAAATATGCATCGATTCAATGCATATCGAAATGAGTCAGGTTTGAATTACCAAGTGTTTCATAGGTAAACTACGATTGACGTAAATGTACTGTATTATTAACTCCTATCATGTAAAATTCAGTCTCGAAAGATCGTTTAACTGAAAAAGCACATTTTCGTAGGAAAGAACCCGCTGAAAAACATTATTACAAATTGTAAATTTGTATAGTATCACTTTAAAGTTAGAAAACAAACTTCAACTTTACATTCTTACTTAAAAGACTGTAAACTTAAGCTTTGTAAAAATACAGTATGTAAACTTGAACTTTACACTTTTACTATAAAATTCGACTATGTAAAATGTAAATTTACCCTTTTACTTTAAAATGTCAGTAAAAAACTTGAACTTTACACTTTTATTATTGAAAAATTAAGTCATGTAAAATAAATCTTGACTCTTTTATTCTAAAATGACATAATATAAACAAAGTCTACAACTTTACCCAAAAAACAATATGTAAATTTTCGATTTAAACCCCTCTTTCCAATTGTACTCTCAAATTCCAGCGAAACATTTTCCATTACTCTTCAACAGTGGAGTTTTACGCTTAAAGCAAACGAATTTGAATGCGGCACCTTTCTTATGCAGAAAGTCGAGGGCACTGGCGATCTCCTTGACGATCTGGCTGGCTTCGCGCTCGCTGAAGTGTATCTTCTCCTGGATGCGGCTGAGCAGCTGTCCGCCGTTCACCTTCTCGAACACGAGGTAGAACTTTTCGTCGTCCTCGAAGCACTCGATCAGCTGGATGATGTTCGGATGGCCCTGGCAATGGTGGAACGTCTCGACCTCCTTGAAGACGCGGTCGCGCGAGTGCCCCGGGATCTTGTCGATGATCTTCACCGCGAACTCCAGGTCGGTGTGGATCGACGCGCACGTCTGCACTGATGCGTACGCGCCCTCACCCAGGATCTCGCCAGTCAGCTTGTAAAGTTCTGCAAATTGTCAAATTGCATTGTTATTGACTTATTTTACATAATTTACTGTGTAAATACTTCATACTTTATTTCATTTTCAGGTAAATCAAAAGAATGTATACATTTACCGTGTACATTCATTTAATTTACAGTGTAAAATATAGTAAATCAATTGTTTTACGTCATTTTCATTATGTTTTGATGTAAAATGTTGATATTCCTCACTGAATGTTTGGATAAATTGTTACTGAATGTTTTACATCGGATTTATCAAATTATTCATCAAAGTAAATGAAATACATGCAAATTCTATGTAAATTACTGTGTAAAAAGGTAAATTTTCATCAAAGTTGTTATGTAAATTCGATAATTTAACGTGTTCTGCTATCTAATATCAGGATTTTGTATCAGGCATTTTTTATTATCCAAAACAATAATGAATGTAAATTCAATATTCCAAATGTAAATTACAAATTTAAACACATGTAAAACTATTGATATTTATTATACTCAATTTACAGAAATAATTAATTTGCATTCATTCTGGACCAAACATATTTTCAATAATATCGTTTGAAAATGTTAGCTGGATTGAACAATGCACGCCATGTAAATTCCGCGATGACCGAACTGGTCGGTTTCTAACTTCACCTCGAGGTGAAACCGTGCGCTTTTTTATTCGCCAGGCCTGCGCCGATCGCGCGCAGCTGTGTGCGAAGTGTACACGAGAGCGAGCGGTGGCGCCGGCCATATTCGATCGTAATGACTCATCTCGGCAGTTACATTGTAGACGCGCTTTTTTCACTTCATTATCGATTGTATTCCGGATTAGCTTGTTATATAAAAGAATACCGCATTCCCGGGCGAGCAATTAGCACGAGCGAGCATTATTTCGACATTTAATTGGTCGAAAGTGCATTTACACCTTTCGAGACGGTAAATTCGTTGCGAATTTGAGACGACTTTAAATGTAAATTTTGTAGGTTGATGTTAAGTTGCATTTTCAATTTACCTTTTTTGATTATAATGTAGGAAATGTAATTTACATGTCGAATTTAATGAAATTAATTGACATTTGCATTGCAGTAATAAATCCAATTTACATGTTCGATTTAGATGAATTGTCATTTACTCATATGTAGTAAATGCAATTTGACCTTTAAATTGAGCAAATTAAATTTACATTTAGATTTACAAATAACTGGTCAAAGTATACTATTGACAAGTAACTAAATTAAATCTACATTGTCTTCATTATATGAATTTACATTTACTTATAAAATGACAGTAAATGTAAATTCACATACACAAAAACGAGTAAATTTAATTGAATTAAGTAACTCTGTACCAAATATTATTAAATTGTTCCCAATCTACTAATTCTCTTATAAAATTGTATTTAATTAAGTTTTCTTTCGCGTCACTTGGAAGGAAATCGAGCCGAATTCGCCGTTTATCGGACGGCAATTACCCATTTTTCTGCGCGGGCTAATTAAATTTCTTCGCCGCGGCGAAAAAAAGGGCGTCTCGCGGACAAGTCGCCGCGTAATCACAGTGATTACCGGCGGAGAGAAAACGGAGCCTTTCTTGCGGCCGATCGGCGCGATTCCGCGGAAAATCGTGTCGCGCTCGGGATCACGGCGTGTCAAGGTCAACGGGGTCACGTGGTACAATTGCGCGATTTGTTTCGTAGCGATTTTTTCCGGCGCCGAGAAACGCGATTAGGCACACACCGACGATTAATGGACGCGTTATTATTGCGTCGTTTAGCGTTAATGGCATTGCAAGAAGGAGAGATCGGATGACCGAGTAATTGGCTTTGGATTATAGTAATCGCATTTCGGCCGGGCATTGTACTTTGCCGGCTTTTTGTTTTTCGGCAAGAAACACCCGAAAGCCAATTGTTTTACACGTTTCGTGAGGCGAAATGTAAATTTTACATATTTGAAATTTACATCTTTGAAAATGTCAAATATGTAAAATTTACATATTTTACTTATTTGGAAATGTCAAATATGTCAATTTTACGTTTTCAAAGAGTAAAGTAAAATTTGATCTCTGAATTTACATAGGATTATGTCAATTCAGACATTAGGTCGGAATGCAAATTTGTTGTGCAGTGTTAAGACTGATCGAATTTACATATTAATATTGTAAATTGTAAATATCAACTCACATTTACCTGAATGTGTAAATTCAATGTAAAATATCTCATTTACGCAATGTATGTAATTAATATAAAATGATTATGTAACTTCTATAAAAACTTAGTTTTTTTGTTATAGAAATACTGTAAATTTTAATGTAGGTCAAGTGTGTAAAAGGCACATTTGGCAAATGATCAATTTTGGGCAAATTCATAAACATCTGCATTCTGTTGTGTAAGATTTGTTGCCCTCAATGATTACACTGCAATTCGATTCATCATTGACATGCTAAGTTAAAATTGTTCTGAAAATAGAATCCCACTTATGTAAACTTGAATACTTAGATGTGTAAATTGCCCTCTTTGATGAATCATTTACACGGACGTTTCTGTTTACTTGAACCGCGATATTTGTGAGTCAAATGATGTTCGCAACGTTTCAAACGTAATCATCTTTAGTGCACAATGTTTTCTTTTGTCAGAGATTTTGTACTCTAATCCTTGAATATAAAAAGCACATTTACATGTTGGAAGGTGAAAATATCAGCAGTTTCAATTTAGCAACTTTTTACTCCTAATGTCACAGGTCTTATAAAAAAGTAAATTCAATAGGAATTTAGACTGTAAACATATGCAAGTAAATTCGTACATTTACATATATAAATGATGAATTATAAACTGCAAATTTGTCAATCGAATTTTTTTACCAATAGAATATTATTTTTGAATGTGCAAATTCGTATTTTTCCTGCCAATCTCAGTTTTTACCTTAATTTAATTTTTACTATGTAAATTCTGATTTTACATGATTAATTTGAAACTCGTTACATAAAATCTACTAAATTTTCTCGCTAAATTTCAGAAACTGCAATGTAAATTAATACTCCTCCATGTAAATTATACTTTTTACACATTTAATCCACAATTTCCGCGTACAAATTGCAACTTTCACGCAAAGAAAAGTGCAGTTGCACGTAAAAAATAATTGAAATACATTTTCCTTCGCTTACAATCGCCACTTCATGACGCGATGTCGTGCGATTAAAATTAAAAGCTTGCATAAACTGTTTTCGCGTTGTTTGCTCGCAAAGCGGAAGTGTGGAAGGATAAACGGGGTCCTCAACCCGTCGAGGATAAGCGCGCGAATTTCAAAAGTCGAGGGCACGCGAAAAAAAACTCGCTCGCGAGCTAAATAAAATGAATGACGCGCTATAAACCGCGCGCCTAGTTATTATCCGGCTGCGCGAGCGCAGATACGATCATTGTTCACGATTTTCACTCGGCGGGCAAAAAACCGCGCCGAGAGCGACTTCTGCGCGGTTTCTATTCGGCTTTTCGGCGATGATAGATGGCGCCGCTTTTAGCTCGAGGTTCCGGCAATTTCCTCGTTCCCTTGGATCGCAATGTCAAACGAGAAATCGGCGTGTAAAATGTGCAAATGGAGTCGACTTTAAAATAGTAAAATTTAAAAAAAGATTTTCTTTGCAAATGTTGTGTAAAATTGAGTAAAATCGCGTAAAACAGAAATCATATTTTATATAACCATATTTAATATTTTAGGTAAACATACATGTTTAGTTTACATTAAATTTTATGTAAACTACATCGTATTTAGCTGCCATTTACTGTAAATTACACACGGATTTATTTGAAACTAAAATGGTTTTATTTGAAACTTGTCGTGTAAAATATAATTTACACGACTAAATTTCTTTTAATTCCATTTACTTCACTTTAATCGAATTTATTCGTCTGCGAGTTTAATCTGCAATAAATAAATTTAATAATTCGACTGCGTTTGAGCAATAATCGACGAGCGATTGAGTGTCATCGGTCGACGGTCGGTCTATCAGTGACACTGGTGCAGAAAAAGTTTGCGAGTTATAATTGTTTGCGGCGGGGAGGGGGGAAGAAAAAAGTGGACGTGGTCGGGGGCTCGACGGGCCTCGCGATAACGAAATGCGTAACGATAACGAACAAACAACAGACTCTAACGGCTGAATCGCGATACAACTAAATAATCGCGCTGACACGAGATAACTTTGCAGATTCGAGAGTCGCGCTATCGCCGGGCTTTTTTCCGCCGAACGAGAGACAATAATAACTCCGCGGCCCGCAAGTAACGAATGAAAACATTCGGCGCCAGCTCGGCGTTGTGGATTTGGCGGAAT
This sequence comes from Ceratoteleas bidentatus, assembly GCA_022817645.1. NCBI lineage: Eukaryota > Metazoa > Arthropoda > Insecta > Hymenoptera > Scelionidae > Ceratoteleas > Ceratoteleas bidentatus. The sequence goes on along the minus strand of JABFPB010001408.1, from coordinate 14,550 downwards.
AACGAAAACGGCGAAAGGAATTGGGTTATATACATTTTGTTCAAATTTACTAGTAAATTCGACATATTCAATTTGATATACTAGATTCGACATGTTCGAATTTGCATGGTAAATTCGACATATTCAATTTGATATACTAGATTCGACATGTTCGAATTTGCATGGTAAATTCGACACGTTTCAGTTTACATAGTAAATTCGACACATTTCAGTTTACATAGTAAATTCGACACATTTCAGTGTACATAGTTAATTCGACATGTTCAAATTTACACAGTAAATTCGACATGTTCAAATTTGCATAGTAAATTCGACATATTTAAGTTTACACAGTAAATTCGACATGTTCAAATTTACACAGTAAATTCGACATGTTCAACTTTGCATAGTAAATTCGACATGTTTAAGTTTACAAGTAAATTCGACATGTTCAAATTTACATAGTAAATTCGACATGTTCAAATTTACATAGTAAATTCGACATGTTCAAATTTGCATAGTAAATTCGACATGTTCAAATTTGCATAGTAAATTCGACATGTTCAATTTTACATAGTAAATTCAAAATGTTCAAATTTACCAAGTAAATTCGACATGTTTAACTTTACATAGTCAGTTCTGTGTGTTCAGTTTTACATTGTAAAATCGACATGTTCAAAATTACCTAGTAAATTCGACATGTTCAATCTTACATAGCAAATTCGACATGTTCCTTTTTACATAGTGAATTCGACATGTTCAACTTTACATAGCAAATTCGACATGTTCGACTTTACATAGTAAATTCGACATGTTCAACTTTATAAGAAAATTTAACATGTTCAAATTTACCAAGTAAATTCGACACGTTCTAATTTACAAAATAAATTCGACCTGTTCAGTTTTTGATAGTAAATTCGACATGCCTAATTTTACACTTCCAATTCGTTATGGCAAATTTTACATTGTAATGCCTGAATAGATGATTATATATAATCAATTCGATATGAATACGTTTACATGGTATATTTTACATAAACTTTTACATAAATCGAAATGGTAAGAAGGTAAATTGTTTCATGTAAATTGATACTTTAACTGCGACGTGGCAAATGTTAATAAGTAAATTATCTTGGCAAATTTTAATGGGTAAATTTTATATTGAACATAACTTTTACATCGTAAATGCCTATACTTTCCTTTCCCATCTAAATTGATACTTTAAATGATAAATGAGTACAGCGTGGTAAATTCTGTATCATGCACACTGACACGACAAATTCGTCGTACTACATTTTCCGTGTAAATTAAAAATTGTAAGTTCATTGTAAGAATATTGTACGTGTACATCCGAAGTATCCAAATAAACTTCACATTTGCCAATTCGATATGGCAAATTCGACTTTTGAAACTTTACATGTGTAAATTCGATATGGCAAATTCTACTTTTCAAACTTTACATAGTACATTTAATATGGCCAATTCTACTTTTCAAACTTTACATAGTACATTTAATATGGTCAATTCTACTTTTCAAACTTTACATAGTACATTTAATATGGCAAATTCTACCTTTCAAACTTTACATATGTAAATTCCCTCCGACTAATTCGTAATTATACACCAAACATCTGTTAACCCAAAATAGCAAACAAATCCCGCAAATTTCTACAATAAATTCACGTGGAAAATTTTATTTTCTGTTCCCATTTGACATCCACTGCACGTGCATATGGCAATTTACATTTGGTCGTGCAAATTTCGTCGCGCTCTCAATTCGGACGCGTCACGTCGCGATTTCTATGCGCAAATGCTAATGGGCCGCGGGAATAAACGCGACTGTGGGAACGCGTCGAACCGGTTGACGCGCGCGCGATGCTGCGTCGATAGCGCCGCCGGCTCGGCGGCGCGCGCGGGTTTCGCGAGTTCTAGAACGTTCGACGCTCGAATATACGGCGGCGGCGGCGCTGCAACAGCGCCGGGACGATTAGCCGCCGCCGCTGCCTGGTTGCGTCATCTATCGAGCCGCCGCCGCTCTGCGCCGCTCGATCGGCCGGGTCCGCCGCGCTATTTCGCGCCGCGCAATTGATCCGCCAATCTTACTTTGTCGCGTTTATTGCGCGTTTCGCGCAATTCGGGAACAACCCACTGATATTCCGCCAACGAAGTTCCATAAATAAACGCGTTTAGAATTTCATTTTTTTAAACGAATTTACCGGATGTAAATGCGACTTTTCTATTTACTGAATGTAAATGCATTTGTTGTGCATGTAAATGCGAAGTAGCCAAATGTATTATGTAAATGCGAATTTACGATATGATTCGTGTAGATGCGAATTTCAGCTGTTTCATGTAAATGCGAATTTACCAGATGTATCATTTAAATGCGAATTTGCCGCGTGAGCATGCAAATGTGAATGTGTCATTTATATCATGCAAATTTTCCATTCATACAATGTAAATTCGAATGTCATTTATACAGTGTAAATGTAAATTTACCATTTGTACCATGTAAATGCAAAGTTGCTATCTATATAACGTAAATGCGAATTTTCAATTTATACAATGTAAACGGAAATTTTACATTTGCAGGATGTAAATGCGAATGTGCAATGTACAGTGTGTAAATACATATTTGCAATTTATAATATGTAAATACGAATTTGCAATTTACAATATGTAAATACGAATTTGCCATTTATAATGAGTAAATACGAATGTGCAATTTATAATGTGTAAAAACTAATTTGCGATGTAAGAATGTAAATGCGAATTTGCAATGTAAGAATGTAAATGCGAATTTGCAATGTAATAAAGTAAATGCAAATTTGCAATGTAATAATAAATGCAAATTTGCAATGTAATAAAGTAAATGCAAATTTGCAATGTAATAAAGTAAATGCAAATTTGCAATGTAATAAAGTAAATGCAAATTTGCAATGTACGGATGTAAATGCAATTTTGCAATGCAAGAATGTAAATGCGAGCCTGCAATGTATGGATGTAAATGCGAATTTGCAGTGTAAGGATGTAAATTCAAATTCGATGTAGATGTAAATTGAAAACTGATGTATAATAATTTACTTGTGTAAATATATTTACAAATATAACTTCCGTAAATTTCTAGATTAATTTTTGTTTGCATAAGCAAAGTAAATCCGATGTAAAACATTCCGACATTCAAGAAAAACATCGCAGCGCCATCTGCGCCGGAAATGCGACAACAGCGCCCTCACCTTGAAAGCACGACGAGACCAGGGACGAACCCGAGCGCTTCTTCTTGCGTCGCTTGCGCCTCGCCTCCTCCTGGCGGGCCTGCACCGCGCTCATCGACTCGCCTGTTGATGTCACTTCCCGGCATCCTCCTTCTCCTGCAACAGACATCGATTTTCGTCAGATCAGCGTCTCCCTTCACTCATTTGCTCTAATTTCAAAATTACACGCAAAATTTGCCCCGAATTCAGTCGCACGATTCGACTGTGCAAAATGTAACTGTAAACATTTTTAAGTAAATTCAAATAGTAAATTTGAACAGTGTAAATTCAATTGCTAAATTCAAGGTGTAAATTTGAACAGCAGATTATGCAATGTGCATTCGAATAGTGAATTATATAATGAAATTAAAAATAGTAAATGCAATAATGTAAATTCGACATGGTAAATTCTAAGTGTAAATTTGAACAGCAAATTCTGCAATGTACATGCGAAAAGTAAATTATATAACGAAATTAAAAATAGTAAATGCAATAATGTAAATTCAACGTGGTAAAGTCTAAGTGTAAATCTGAACAGCACATTTTATAATGTACATTCGAATAGTAAATTCTATAATGAAATTAAAAATAGTAAATGCAATAATGTAAATTCGACATGGTAAATTCTACACAGTACACTAAGAATACAAATTCAACATGGGAAATTCTCAATGAAAATCGTCCAATTTAAATTCGTCGTAATTTTGCCATGTAAATTAGATATGGTAACTTCAATTTAGCAATTTTGAGGTTAAATTCGGCCAATTTTGAGAAAAATTCGGCCAATTGGATAATTTTGTATGCAGATTCTTTCATAATATTCACAAATGCGATATTACAATATGATATCGTAATAAACGGAAGCCGGCCACGAAAATAATATCGCCGACTATAACTTTACAGTCATTAATTGAACAGCCTGAACTAACAGTCGGATAGGGCTGCCTACGTGCAAATCGTCAGAGCTCGCGAGTCCTTGGCCGCGTCGACCGTTCGATTTTCAACCCCTGAGATATTCGTTTGTGTGTGTAAATAGGTGTGCTGGTGTACGCCTGTGTTCTTGTGTATGACGCATGACGAAATGTTCGATGTCGGACAATCAATGCGACTCGCCGAATTTCGGCCTATAATGCTTTCGTGTCAGATGTAAAACTGATATTTACAACAAGATGCAACTGTACGAATGTACATCTTCAATCTTTCAGTTTGATTGATTTAATAAATAATTAGTATATTTGATTTATTAAACATTACTATTCTTTTTTCTGCGCAAAATGCAAATGTAAATGTCAAAAATTTACATTTTTTATTGTAAAACCTCAAAATGTAGAATTGTTGGTAAATTCACCGTGTAAAATACAATGTAATTTACTCCCAAAAATAGATGGGTAAATTTCTTTGTTTCTTCGACGAACCTATACTCTTCATCAATGCCAAGGGTAAAGTACGATACGGAAGGGTAAATTTCCGGTTGCGCTGGAATTTATTTTGCATTTGCATTACGCGATTGCACGTCTCGACTTATGCATAGTTAATTTACATTGAACAAAAAATAATGAATCATAATGGTAGACCATTGATGTTTACAGCTCAATGGGCGTGTGTCGTATGCAATTAGGCTTGCGTATGCATATCCGAGCGCATTTACATTTGTTGGCGTGCATTTTGATTTCACGCTGAATGTTTTCATTGATAAATGTAAATTTAAACCTCATTTGCGAACAAATGTTTTTACGTATCGACGTCTACGTTGAAAGATGTAAATACCAAATGTTTATTTACTAATGACAATGTGCATCGGATTTTTTTCAGATATTTTCACCTCTCCGAATCGATGAAATTGATATCGTTCCATTATTTACAATTTTATCGTTTACATCGAATACATGTAAACGAATTGTATGCATTTTACTTGGTAAATGAACTTGGAAACAATTACTGGGTATTGCAAAATTACATTCGTCTGTATACATGCTTATTATTACACAGACTAAGATGTAAATTTAATAAATTTGCAGTTAGTAAATTGAATAAATTTACTAACTGGTTTACAATTAGCTTAACACGGATTTACAATTATCAAGTAAATTGACTGAATTTACAATTGAAATTCAATATGTAAATTATTCTACGATGATTAATGTCTCTACTGATTTTTCTCTATTAATTCGCTGAATTTACTAACTGAATTTTCTCCATTTCCATCCAGTGATTTCACCTAATTTACCCTCAGTACATTCAGACATATAAGTTCCTTAATTTTTGTTTCCACCTTCACCCTGATGTAAATTCACCAAATTTACATTTCTAAATTGAAATTACTAAATTTCCCCAAGCCGCGGATGGTTTAATCTTAAAATCGCGGTTTGAGTTGGAAATCGCGCAAAGGTGAAACGAATCATCGCTACTCGATCTGGTCGGTGGGTGTCTGTCTGTGTCGTGCGTGGGTTAAAGAGAAATCGCGCGTAGAAACGGGAACGCCGTTTCGTTCGTGAGCGGCATGATACAGAAACGCGCGCGAGTTCGGTGGCGCGCCATTAGCGGCGAGCGCACGTATGCACACACGCGTGCGCGATCGCGCGACGTCCGCGGCACGCATGATCGACCCCCCCCCCGGACCGAACGTAAATTTCTCTCGGCGCATTTTTCAACGACCGAACGCCCGTTAGCTTACACCCACGAGGCCAGACACGCTTTGGTTCCCGTGTTTTTCGAGTCCGCAGGTCGTATTTTCATATGTAAATTTCGCGTATGTAAATTCGACCGGCCGAACGTAAACAAACGTGTTGTCATTCGCAAAGTTGGCAGGTTTAGGGGAAATATGATTTGAGTGCTGTGTAAATTCGATTTTTCGTATGTAAATTCGAGTTTTTGTATGTAAATTCGAGTTTTTGTATGTAAATTCGAGTTTTTTGGACGTAAATTCGAGTTTTTTGTATGTAAATTCAAGTTTTTGTATGTAAATTCGGGGGGTTTGGATGTAAATTCGGGGGTTTTGGATGTAAATCAGAGCTTTTGGTGTAAATTCGAGTTTTATAATGTAAATTCAAGTTTTATAATGTAAATTCGAGTTTTAGAATGTAAAATTGCGTCTATAAATGAGTTTTTAATGTAAATTATCACAGTTAAATTGTATAATTTTATTTTTCGAATGTAAATTTGAGTGTGTAAATTCGAGTTTTCAGATGTAAATTGCTTTTTAAATGTAAATGTAATTGCGTATGCAATTTTTATTTTTCGGATGTAAATTTGCGTATGTAAATTCGATTTTTCAAGTGTAAATTTACATACTAAAAATGTAAATCGGAGAGTCTCATTGAACATTTTTATACTTTGTCATTTGAATTTGCATGCCTAAATTCAATAATTTCACTTCTGATATCTAACGATAGTTCTTAAACATTAATTCGACACTTCGTCATCGAAAATGTAAAGCCAATATTTTCAGTTTGCTCATGCAAATCCGATCGTCTCGCTTCAAAGATGTAAATGCGGCAGTTTGAGTTCAAAATGTAAATTTCCAACTCAATTCGCGTTGCATGTCAGCATCGATAATCGAATATTTACACGGGTGACGTAATGTCTCGAACCCGGGCACGAAATGCAAGAAGCTGTCGAGTATCCAGAGCGCGACTTTCCGAAGTCAGCGACACGCTCGCCGTACCGGTAAACGACGATACGCCGAGCTGGCTTCGAATCGTTACAATTTAAAGGGGACATAATGGTTTGCGTGCCGCGATCTTGCCGTTAATATTGCAGCCTGTCGAAATCACCGACTTGCCGTGTAATTGTGCAATTGTCGCCGTGACAGTTCCACGATCTATTTTTACGACCGATAAACCATTTTTTGTCATTATTTTCTCCCGATTTTGCATTTTTCAGGGTGTAATTTACATAGCAAAATTAAACAGTTCGATGTTACACGATTTACATGATTTTTCTCCAGTGTTCGATAATTCGTAATTTACGAAATTTGTTTGGATTTTACATTATGTAAATATTAATTGAATGTGCATAATTTACAAAGTACATTACATTTGTAAAATACGATTTAAAGGATCAAACATGTTTATTTGCTTGTTGCAAACATTTTATGGATGATTTTGCAAAGTGAATGAACAGTACAAAAATTTACAATGTAAACTACATAAGCAAACACCAAAAAAGGGTTAACAATTATTGTCTAAATTAACCATTTTGGTATTTACAACTGGATGATATAAATTTCAAGGTAAACTACAAAGTAAACTGCAAGAGGAACGTTTACCCAAAAATACTGCGGATCGAGACAAAGGACCGAATGTAAATAAAACGTCGCCGAAAAGTAAGAAAAAATGTGACGCACGACGCCAAGCGTGCGTGAACTTGACCTTCAAGCTACAAGGCGTGATCTGGAAAAGCGCGTATTTTCGGGCCGGCGATGGTCGGTTTTTCGCGTGATCGAAAATATCGGCCGCGAAAGCGTCCCGAGTATTTTCGTCTAATGCGTCCGAAATTACTGACCGAGGAAGAAACTCGCGAGTTCAGTGACTGGCATACAAAACGAACTTATCTGCGCGATACACATTTACACGTTTAGTATTTAACTTGTAAATTTCGACATTTACATAATAATATATTTTTTTGACAAAATTGACAATTTAGTTCTCGAATATTACACTCGCGAATTGTAAATGTTTAAGAGAATTCGTTTTATGTAAATGTGTAGAGTTGTAATTTACCTGTGTAAATTTTAATTTACATTGTGTAAGAATTTTTAGTTTCAGTGAGACCAAAAATTACACGTTGAAAGGTTTTTCGTTTAAATCAAGATGTAAATTTGTAGGTGTAAATGTAATTTACATGTGGGAGTAAATTTGTTGAAGAAAATAGTTTGTTTACTGATTTGTCTGCAAAAAATCCATACTGAGTTTATGTAAATTCAAAGCCACTTGTAAAACAATTTAGTTCACGTGTAAATTTAATTAAGTAAATTTTTTATGTAAACAATTTACAATTTAAGTAATTTTCTACTTTCATTAACATTAATCTTCATTCAAACACATTAGAATTTACATTGACAAATAACTTGCAATTCGCACATTTTAATCTAAATTTACATCGACTGTAAATTAATTTACAGCTGAGGAATTTACGTTTAATAAATTTATAATCAAAATTCCCGCCATTTACCTTTCTCCCACTTATAAACTTCGCCATTTAAAAATGCCCACTCAAAAAGTTAATTCCCACGAAATCCGATATGTAAAACGAACAAAGGGCATTTACCCACGAAGTACCGAGTGAAAGTGAACGCGTCCCTTTAAGTTGGGCAAATGGTCGCGGAACGCGTCCTGCGCAGAGCGCCCTTTCTGGGTCTGCTCTTTGTTCGGTCTGCCCTACTCGCGCGTTACCAGGAGCCCACCGTTTAGATATAGTTTGCGCCCCCCTCCCCCCGCACTTGCCCTTCGCCCCTCGCCCAAATCCGAGGGCTTTTATTCCTCGTCGAATCCCGGCTTCGCTACCGAATTCCCCTCTCCACTCATCAAACTATACCCCCCATCGACCCCCCCCCTCTCTCCCCGGGTAACCCAAGTAACCCACTTCACCCTCCGAAATAATTTAAGCCAAATCGAGGAGATGCTATCGGTTGAGATAGAATGTCCCAATGGCAGTGAATGTTTCACGATCATTGATTTATTTTGGGTGCGAAGTAATCGAATTTACTCGATTTTACTTCATTTAAGTAAATTTGCAGTAGCTAAGCAACAATTTTAAATGAGCATTATTTATAATTGAACAATTTGAAGTAAATTTCAGAAATATACATTGGAAGCTCTAATTAAATGTAAATGTAGTGGAATTGCGATGTAAATTCAACTGAATTTACCGCTATCTCAATGTAAAATAAACATTTACACTGCGACCTTGATACATTTGAAAGATTTACATATAAAAATATCACTTTTACACATTTTAGAAAGGGCTAAAACTGTATGTAAATTCATCATGTACCAATTTACATATCAATGCACAAATACATTTACATCCTACCAAAAGTATTTTTTTTCTTTTTTTTCTTTTCATATACCACTCTTAAAACTTGAATTACAATTTTACTCTGTTAAATTCTTCGTGTAAATTAAAACAATATGAAAACCGGAAAATTTACATACGATTTAATAATTTATCAGTCACCCCATACTTTGTCTTTGAAAGAATTGAATTAATCGGTGGTATTTGGGGATAAATCAGGGGAATTGAAAAATAATGTTCAAAAGATTCGAGCTGAATGCGATGCAGCATTAGTCGAATTTGTACGGGCGATTGAAACAGGCGATCCAAGTGCGTCGAATGTTTTGACCGTTTGACCGCTGAGTTGAGCACGCGCGCTCGCACTGTTTTGACTCGGGCCGCGGTACTTATTGAAAACAATCGGCCGGTATTTACCTTTTTCGGCGCCGGCCCGCTGAGTCACGGCGACGTGTACGGATCACGATTCGATTCGTGAATCGTGGGAATCGTTCGACCATTGAAATCGCGCGAGAATTGCAACGAATCGACGACCGAAAATGTGCAACGAAAGATTCGCATTGGCAAAAATGCAGTTTGTTTATGAACTAAGCAATAGTACTTTTAACTTTTGATTTAATGGTATATTGTAAACAATTCACTAAATTTGTTGAATTTGTTGATTTTTTTTTAATATTATGGTATGTGAATTTAAAAAATTGTGCAATAACAGAGTAAGTAAAGATGAAGAATTTACACAGAAAAGAGAAATGAACTATGCAGATGCAATTTGATAGATTTATTTTGCTGCTAGAATATGGTTAAGGAGGCGAAAATGTGCAATGGGGGTGCATTTATTTTTGTTTGGTTTTTTATGTAAATTGTTCGTGAAAGGTGGAAGGAGTTTTTGAGAAATGTGCAATGAGCAATTTCGATGCACTTTTTTGAATGTAAAAAAATGAATTTCATACTTAAATGCATATTTTGCATGTTTAATGCAAATAAATATTTTACAAGAAAATGTACTTGGTTCTTTTTGTGAATGCACTTTTGCAAAAATGCAAATTTTACCTATTGAAAATGTAAATACATAGCATTTCACATAAAGCAGGTCCAGAATAAATTATAATAAAATCAGCTATTTTTGAAACAGTTATGAAAATGTTATTCAAATTACATGTAAATTGCAGACATTTTAATTATATGCAAATTGCACTTAAAGAATGTTGATCGCACATTTAACATGTATCATAAAATTGTTCATTGCACTTTTTAATGTGCAGAATGCAAATTGTTTTAACTTTAATGTAAACTGCAAAGATAAACTAACATTTTTCATTGCACATTTCCACACTCAATCCACATTTCAGATTTCCAATAACAATGCACGTTTGACATTTGAAAGCAAAACTTTCCGATGCCTAATGCATTTTGCACTTTTCACCCCATCATTGCAATCTATATTTATCTGAATCTCCTAAATTGCACATTCTGAACCTAATTGCACCAAAAAGATGCACTTTTATTGCACCCATCAAAAGGTAAAAATGTGCAATGTGCATACTGCATATTGCACATTTTTCCGTTTTGTTGGATGCAATATACATACTGCACATTGCACATTTTACCTTCTGATGGGTGCAATGTGCATACTTCACATTGCACATTTTTACCTTTTGATGGGTGCAATGTGCATACTGCACATTGCACATTTTTACCTTTACCCCTTCTCTTATCAAAAATCCCCACCCCAAAAATTAGCAAATTATAAAATGCAAATGTGCACACACGAAATGCACCTCCTTTGCACCTGCACAAAATTGCAACAGCTCGGTATTGCGATTTTCTGCGGAAATGGACGCAACATTTCTGCGTCGAGAATCGGCGAAGTGTTCTCGTCGGCGAAAAGTGCCAACTTCGCGATCGTTGCTGAGAGAACGTTCTCGGCGTTCGCGGTGCCACGTGAGGCTCGCCCGGGCCTGGCAGCGTCGCGCCACCCCGGGCCACCGAAACCAGCGTGCCCCGCACCCGCCGAGTCGCGTTCCTCTTCGATTCGCCGAATCGATGCCACCGGGCGTCCATTGTTGCACGCCATTGTATTACGTTCTCGTTATTTCGCCGGCAGCATGGCGGCCGGCTGCGCCAGGGCCGTATCGCGGGGGTGCTTCGGTTCGCGAGCCTTTCTTTTCGCAAAAACACTTGGGGGCGTGAAACAGTTGGGGGAATCAATATTTTTAAGGGTGTTCTTAAAACTTTTTGAAGACGAAATGAGTATTGGCGGGCATGACGAAATTTGAAAATTTGGGTGGGTGGTGAAAAATGGGGGAGTTTGACGAAATAGGGTGAAGAATTTTGTTCGTGTTGTGAGTTTTGCTAATTTCGAACGTTTTGTTGGTGAAATGGATGTGCATTGATTATGGTAATGGATGTTGGTAGTTTATAAAAATTGTTGTAGTTAGGGAGAGTGATAAATGTTGCTGAACATTATATGCAAAAAAAGAAATTGCAATCACAATCTGTATATTGTTTTATGTATGAAATTAACGATATCGATTGAAAATATGCATGTATTAACAAGATTCAATTATAAGGAAATGTGATGAAATATTCTTGAACATGTAAACAGATACTAGAAAATTATGAATATTTATCGAAAATGTGAATTGTAACTGCAACATAACTTGCATTCTTTACAACTATGGATCGAAATTACAAAATGCTGTACTTAAACTTATAATGTATGCAATGAAATTGTGAATTAACACGATGTTTAACACATACCAGACTATTGAATCAAATCTGTTCAGTATTACATGAATCTTGAAATGATGAAACTAAACACATTTTTACTTCTATTTCCGGATTCTCCTCAGAAACACACTACTTTACTGCAAGATACATCACAAGAAAATAAATCAAACAATAATTCGCTTCAGTACCCGTTAGTGGGTATTTTTATTTTGCCTACAAAAAAGGCAATCTACCTCCCACATACCTACAAATTTAACTCAAACCTCAATTAGAAACACTGAGAAATATGCATATGTCACATAGCACATCCTAAAAAAATTTGCAATATAAACCGTACATTGCACAATACTGAAAAATGTGCAATGCAAATACTTAAACCTTGAAAAATGTGAAATGGGAATATGCAATTGCACATTTTTGGAGAATGTTACATTGTGCATCCTTCAGAAATGCGCAATGCAATTTCGATACATTGCTCGTTTTTTTCACAATGTTCAATTCAAATGCTACATTGCACATCTTCGAATAATGTGCAATGTCCGACATTGTGCAATATCGAACGTGCATTCAATATTGCACATCACTCAAATCCATATAATGCAAAGTCAACATTTCTACACACACAAAACGTGACATACAAATTTGCAATCTGAATAATACATAAGAATGTGCAATATGAAATTGCACATTTCTGGAAAATGAAACATTGCACACCCTCAGAATATGTGCATTGCATATACAACATTGCACATTGCCGAAAAACGTGCAATGTGAATTCGTCATTGCACATCTCCTAAATGTGCAATGCACATTCTCCCCAGCACGTTTCCCCAAATCCTGCAATTCCCACTCCGGAAAACCGGCATTTCTCCCCCCCAAAAAATGTGCACCGACCCCCCCATGCACTTCCCCTGCACATTCCCCTCGACCTTGATCCCCGACTCACCTCTGCCGGCTTCCTGGACGTTGTCCTCGCGCTCCTCCAGGATCTTCTCCACCATTTTGCTCTCTGCTTGTCCTCGCAAAAATCTCCCTCTCTCTCTCTCTCTTTCTCTCTCTCTCTCTCTCTCTCTCGGACCCTCTCCCCCGCGATTCGTATAAAAGTCAGTCGTATATACAAAAGTCGTCCCCCGATGATCGCTTACGCCGGGCGATTATATCACAGATACAAATAAATACAAAACCTATCTAAGCCCGCCGCTGCGCGCCCAATAAATACTATCACAGACCCGCCGCGGCCGCTCCCGAGTCGTCGCGCCCCGCCGATATTTACAGTCGACTCCCGGCCACTATGTACAAGCCGCACCGGGAACCCGGGCCCGATGCCGTCGCCGCGCCGATGTGGTTGTTGTTGTTTGTGGTGTTGCAGCTGTTGTTTTGGTGCCGCGCGACCGCCCCCGCCGCTCTCCGCCTGCCTGCTCGCGTTCGCACAGCCTCTTGCACGGGCTCGGAAGCGCATCAAAAAATCCCGCGGCTAACACATCTGGGCGCAATTACGTTCACCGTCCCTCACTGCTCGGCAGTTGGTTTCCGACTGAGCCGAAGATGGCCGTCCGGGAGCACGTAGCCACGGGAGGGGAGGGGAGGGGAGGTGGTGGGCGGTGGAGGGGAGAGCGAGGTTGTTTGTTTGGGTCGACGGGAGCGGGCTTTAAAGGGGGAGGGGAGCGAGGGGTGTTCCGGGTTCGGCACTTTTGGGCGGGCGAGGGCGGAGGAAGTTTGGGGTTTTTACGGTAGTAGAGATTATGAGGTGGTTTTGGGAAAGTTGGGAAACCTGGGTAGGATGGGGTTTGGATGGGATAAGATTTAGAGTGATTGAAGTGTTTGTGTGTTTAAGGAGGCTGCGGCAGGATCTGGTTTATGGTGACAGTTCGCAGATGAAAAATGAATATTAAAAAGAGTTAATTGAAGGAGAAGAGGAAATAATGTGGAGGGGATGGAATGAGGAGGACAATGTTGTTTGAATTGTTCGAATTTGTTTGTTTGAAGAAAGGTTAAGAAATGGATTTAACTATTGTTTTACTAGAGAAAAAAATGTTTAAATGTAAATAAAAAAGCGGAAAGAAATATCAAAGAATAAGATAACAAAGTTTTGAAGAATTCATCCCACTTCGTTTGCCGTAATTAATAAAAACACGTTGACAACTTTTTCTGTGACATTTTCTCTAACTTTTGGTAGTATCCAAATTTTATCGTTAGCACATTTTTTTCAACTTTTTTTTCACAACATCCAGAGAGTTGATTTTCTTGTAATTGTGATTTGTTTAATTAAATTTGTTGTTTTACAACATATATTTTTTCAACGCATTCTCATTATGAAAGAGATCGTACCGGAACCTCCTTAAATGACAGCATATGACAGCATATGACAAATTGATTGAATGGTAATGGTTTCTGATTTGGAATACTGACGATTATTGAGTCGAATGAAACCGATTTTAATTTGAAAACAATTGAAAAGATATTTCAGAAATATTTAAGTTGCACAATCAGGATACGTATCCCAAGTAAAAATATAGCCTAGTTTCTGACAAGGCGCTGACGAGATAAACTATTTACATGCCTAGCGCCTGGTAGG
>JABFPB010001407.1:0-25498 GCA_022817645.1 Ceratoteleas bidentatus | reverse complement strand
ATCAACGTTGAGTCAACGTTGATTCAACCAATCTGTTCCCTTAGGGTCTTTATTGACTCTCTATATGTACAATTAATGTATAACTTTCTTTCCTGGGTCGAGATAGATAAATATATGAAGTTACGTTGAATTTACGTTGAATCAACGTTGAATCAACGTTGAGTCAACGTTGATTCAACCAATCTGTTCCCTCAGGGTCTTTATTGACTCTCTAAAATATATCTAAAAAATGTACATTATAAAACCGAAGCTGTTCCAAGCCGAAACATGAAAAAAGTGCATTCTCGCATTCCTCGGTTCTTATGTCAGCCATTTTTCCGATTCCGCGGTAAAAACACCGCAATGCCCCAGTCGAAATAATTAGATCCAATTAGGAGGACACGGGTCCGGATTTGGTGCATTATTTATCTCGATTTGTGAAGCAACAAGCCAAGAAGGGGTATTCACACTTCGTCACGTTCAGGCGCCTTCGCTCGGCGGCCGTCGTCCTCTTTTGTCGGTGCGTTCCGAGCGACATAAATTCGGGGGGTTCACAATGCACCGGCCGGACGGCCGAAAACGAGAAGTATTTACGACGCGGTATTTCTCTATCAAACGAGCTGCGGCGTATCAGGCCGTTGTTTCGACGACGAGTCTTTTAAGTGAAAAAGAACATTCGCCGACGCTGAAAGGAGCCACCGCGGTTGCACAACCAAACGGGTTGGCCGCGCGAGTGCATTATGAAAACAGTTTTGAGTTAGTACGGAACCATGTCACCCACCAAATTGGCGTTATTTACGAGTCGAAATGAACGGGACCCGTTAACCCGAAGCGATCCTTGGGAGTTTCAATAAAAGGCGACTCTTGTTCGAAACCTGGGACACTCATTAAGGCGATTCCTTTAATTTGCGGAGACAACTTCGAACGCGAAGTTGTCGGTTATGAATAGACGAGCTCGAGGGTTCATTAATAAAACGGAATTTCGAGAGAATTTTTTGGGTCTCGGCTCTTTTACGGAGGATTCCTTTATGAAATGGGGTGTCTGAAATTTGCATTGTGGAAACGCTGAATTACTTTTTTTCTACACAATTTAATCAGAATCTCGATTATGGCAAATTGAAGAAGTTCTTTTTTTAATGTTAATTAGTATAAACAAATAAAAAACTAGATTTGTTAAAATTTGTTTTTTTCTTTAGAAACTTGCAAATATAAATATTTATTTAAACTTAAACTGCAATTTAACTCAACATTAAAATTTTACTTTTCAATATTTAATTTCTCGATAACTAAACGGTGAAAATCGTTGAAATTTTGGCAAATAAAATTAATTACCGTCTGTTTTTACATACATTTTTTTCAAACCTCAATCTTTATTTTCCCTTTTTGTTTGAACGTCCTTAAAATTGACCAATTCCTCTCCATTCCTAAGTCTGCTATTAAAAATACCCATTACCATAAAAAGCAGCCGCCATATCTCGTCGACACTTAAGCGCCAATTACGCGATGTTCATCGACTCGTTCGGCGATAATCGGGCGACCGTTTTCGCGACTAATTCGCAACGCTTACACCCCATAACGCATAATCGTACGAATTAATTGTCGCCGATTCGGGCGGAAGTGGCGGATGCGCGTCGCGCGTTTAATGACTCGCAAATTAGAAGCGACAGGGCGAACAAATTAGCAAAAATGCGAAATACGTGTACACGCGCTGTCCCCGTATAATTACGGCGTGATAGAGACGCGTGCATTATCGCCTTAATTGGTTCGCCCACGCGAGACGCTCGCTTCGACGGTGGATAATTGATGCGCTGTTAATACGGCGTAATGAATACGTTTAAGATATAAAATCTGGCGGAATGCACGACTATGGGAAGTCGTGTTATTAGGTGGGTGGAACACGGCCTACCAAGGGCCCGACCTTTGTCTCGCAGAACTTGACATTAATCAACATGCGCGCCGCCAAATTGTCGGCGAATTAGTGATAGTTGCGCATCCTCAAATCTGGATGCTTGTTTTTATTTTTAACGTCGCGTCTACGTTTTTGCGGGGGTTTATGCGAAATTTATGCGGCTATTTGATAAATGGTCTGTTTAAGGTATTTTGCTGGATATCACATTTTTTATTTTTGTTAGACAAAGATGGGTAGTAGAGACGGTGTTAGGTAACCTCAATTATTTTGACGAGAATGTTATTAAAAAATTATATTAATGTAAATAATTGTGTGTTTTGTGTATCATGTAATTATAGTACTGACGTTGTTACACAATTATGGAGTGAGGTATAATATTAAAATTATGAAATATATAAGAGTATTTTTATCAAATAGATATTTCGACATATTTTTTCGACACTACGCAGAAAGAGCAAAACAAATTATGAAAACTAGGAAAGTTCTAAATTTATTAATTTGGAAATATGAAATTTATGTTAATGGTCAAACTACTTTTGTAGATTAGTTTATTTTTTACGTATTAGTTTGGTAAATCAATATTCCTTTATAAAATAATGTTTATAAAAAAATGAAGATATTTCAAAAAAAGTTTTCAAAATGAAGATTTTGCAAAAAAGTTCTAAATTTTATTTTGATATCGACGTTATGTTTTATTGTGCAATTTCATATTTACATTATTATATAACAATATAAATAAATAATATGAAACAAATAAAATAAATAATAATATAAAATTACGAAAATATATACTATATTCTAAACTATCCACTATTTTACATTGTACATTGCAATTGACTTTATATAAATCTAACTATAAACAATGAAACTGCCGTAAAAAGTCCAAATGTTGTGCAAACCTTGGGTTCAATTTTATGCACGATTCCAGACTTTCTATCCTTTTGTTAATAATATTTCGTATTTTCCTGTAATAAAAAGAATTAATAATATAACAATAACAAAATTCTACGACCTTTGTTAAACACTGGACCAATAAAAAGGTAATACGAGCACACTTACGTGCAATTGTCTGACAAGTCGGAAATATAGTATTCGAGTTTGTCTTCTTTCATTGTGTAATTCTCCAAATCCTCCTTTCGACTCCTTACTTGTACCAAATTTTCTAAAGCATAGTTTTTTACGGAACCACGACATAATCCTTCAAAATCTGCAATTCAAACATACACCGTTAAAAATATTTGTAAATTTCATAATTTTTTTTATGAAATTTAGTTCAACGTACATATACTGATTTCAGTTTTAAAATCAGTATCGATTCATAAAGTTTGTGAATACATTCGTAAATTAAAATCACCAAAATCAATGAAGAGTAATTAACTATTCACTGATTTTTGAATGAAAAGTATTAACAAAAAGATCTTACCTTCTAATACTATAGTAGCATAACTCAGCATAGAACAAGCGCAGACAAAACGACTTTCGACGTCGAACTGGGAAAGCAAATAGTGTTTTTCGATCTCGTTGATTGGACGTAAATTGTTAAGTTGTGCCAGAGCATTGGCAGTGCAATTTTCAATTCTAGTGTTCCGTTTACAAAAGATGCTATCTTGATAATGCGCATTCTGATTTTTCCTTCTTGCATCACGGTAGTTTTGACGACACTCATATAAATCCCGACGAATACTATCAAATACTTTGTCATCTTTATCCGCCCCAAGCATCTTCCGTTTTATTTTCATAATATAGGAATTATTGTCTAAAAATGTTGTAAGTTTTTCGGAGCAATGCCATACTCGATTGTATAATTTCATTTTGGAAAATAAGTCATTTGCAACTGCGGGGCGACCTAAAAGAAAATATTTTTTAGTCGTTGAAAACGATTGCGCACAAAATATTTTGTGCGAAAATTAATTCGTGATATGAAAGAGACTTACCGACGATGAATAAGATAAATATCCAAATGAACTGTTTCATTTTGAAATGCCCAAGTTGGGTCCAAGAAAAAAAAACCAAAAAAAGGTTACAAACTTCGATGCAGCAAGAGATTGAACTGTATCTACTCGAAGATTATTCAATAAATACAAAGTCAGCAGAATCGCATTATATACTGTTTGTGTCGCGTCATTAAAAACTGTCATTTAAAACCCTCGATTTGACAAAATTAATATTTTTGTGGATTGATGTTAATTGTCGGAAAATGGAACTAAAGTATGCGAGTTTTTTTATTCGATATTAAGTAGACTCGTGATCGATTTTAATTACGATTTCCATAAACAAACAATTAGATCATTGTATTAATTTTTTAATTGAATCAATGAATAGATAACAATATAAATGCAGCAATCGAAAATAAGCATAAAGTTGCAATTAAGTATTTTTAGACTTGTTAAACTAATTTTAAATCTTTTACAACGAATCTTTATTGCAAGAGAAACGAATTTTTTCATCATCGAAAATAATGATTTTAAACATCACCTTTGAACTTTGGGAAAAGTACTTTTAAGTAAAGTTATAATAAAGTTAGGATAATTGTTTAAAAAGAACACTAATTAGTTCAATATGTAAGCAAATTGTTTTGATATTTGATATCAGAAACTAATTTTTTACAAAGAAATAATAAACATTATTTACTTAAAATTTATTTGTTTTATTAATTAAAATATTTTGACCTAATTGTTCTCGACATTTTAGTACTTAAATGAATTTGATGATATTGCAAAGGTAGATTATCAAATGACTGTGAAAAATGGGTGAATCAGCTTATCTTATATAAGTAAAACTTACGTAAATCTTCGTTTATCATCTGTTGAAATTCTACGCAAATTATACCTTCCACACTATAAAATCTAAATTTGATTAAAAATGTCTAAAAAAGAAATGTTACCTCTAATTAGCCTTAATATTTCCCCACAGAAGTGGACGTGAATATAGAGACCAAAATTCACTTCTTTCGAAAGTTATAGTTCTTGTTCACTTTTTGAAAAAGTTAAGTTGAATAAATCATGAAAAAGTGAAACACTTAGGATATACCAACAAGTGAGTGTGAAAAAACCTTCAAGTTCATATTTCACCTTTTCATATTGAATTCAACTTTTCAAAAAGTTAAAAAACGATTCACTATCCACAAAAGTGAAAATTTCACTTTTTCAAATTCAGACAGTAGGCTGAATTTGAAATGTTTTCGAGATATTTTCGAGATATTTTTGAGATGTTTTCGAGATAACTGAATCGAAATATGAAGTTAGTTTTTCGACATTCAAAATGATACGACACCTCGAAAAACCCATTCCGCCGACATTCCAAAAAAATGACCACCCTTCGAAATCCGCGTCCTCTTCTCACGAGGCTCGGACGCAAACGCCCTGTCAGCCTCGCCCGGGCTCGATTCGCGCGAACCGTGAATAATCGCGAACACGCAGAAACATCTTAATAACGCAAAATACATGGCGGCTCGTCATCTCAAAGCGCACGAAATCGCGCGCAATTTATCACCCGTAATAGATCTTTCGGTGCGCGCGCGCGCCGAAAAAAGAAAGCGGCCGATAAATAAGGCGTGCGTGCGAGCGCCCGGCAAAAAGTGGGAAACGGCGACAGGCGATTTCGCGTTCGGCTTGCACAATCGAACGGCAAAAAGACGCGCAGGACAATAAGTGGGAGCTGCCCCTCGGCGCAATTATCGCGGTGGGTCGTGGGAATTGAATTACGAGAGCCGAACCGCGGGTGTTAATAAAAACTAAACGCCGTCGCGGATGCTGCCGCGTTTAATGCCGAGTCGATGCGAGCGAAATTTCAGGTTTCGCGCGGAAAAGGGGCTATTTCGTGGTGTTAAATGCGGAGGCTAAGGGGGGTTAAGAATGTTGATCTTGGACGGAAACGACGGAAAAACGACGATCCCGGCGGTTTATGATCCGGGAAGTTCGAAGTATCGTGATTTTTATTAGTTTTAGAGGATTTAAAATTTTAGAAATTTAAAATTGAGAAATCGATGTGAAATTGAGGATTGACATTGTGAAAAAAGTCGAATTAGAAAAATGATTCAAGTTTTTTTTTCGTTTTTAGAGTAACATTTTTCAAATTAACTTCTTTGAAACTGATTTTGAGAAAGGTTGAGTCTGAAAACCTGATTCAGTGAGGCTTATTGGTTTTTAGAATAAAACTTTGAAAATAAGCTCTATTGAAGTTTGAAATTGAGAAATCGATTTGAAAATTACTCTTAAAATTTTTTTAATGTCTAGTCAGAAAACATTATTCGGTAAAGTTTGTATGATATTAAAAAGAAAACCGTTTAAAAATCTGAATGGTTTAAGAGGAACTATTAAGAGTGAGTAATAAACCCTATTGCGCATTTAAAAAAATGTGTTCGAACGACGAAACATTGCCAAAAACACTTTATCAGCTCGAATTTCATTTATTCTATATCTTAATATCATTGAAAAAATAATGAAAAAATAACAATCAATTTAATTTAACATTTTGAAATACAAAAGAGTATTTAATTAAGACAGGTTGTTTGCTGAAAATAATATTTCAACTATCTCAATTAATAAGTTTGAATCAAAGCAAACCAATATCAGAAAGAAAATTGATCTCTAATCTTTATTTAGCACCTTTCCTGAATCGTTTTTCAATTGTCAACCATTGCTTATTCGGTTCGTTTGGCTTTGTAAAAACACCAAAGTTTTTTTGTACAAACAAACATTTCTCTCCATTCTCCATTCTTCATCTTTTAGTTATAGAAAAAATTATAGAGTAAAATTTTTTTTACTTCCGATTCCCCTTAATTTGATTAAGGGTCGAAAATGACATTACTTTCCCAGTGCGTACGTGTCGAAAACTCAATTTCCGCAACATCGTTAGTGTAAGTTGATTATTCGAACTTTAATCGGGTAGTTAGTGATTCGCCATCCGAGTCTGAATAGTTAATTAAAGATGTTTGCGACGTCTTTAATTAACTATTCAGACTCGGATGTCGTGTTTAGGAACAAGCGAGACGAAATTGTGACGAGCGCATTTGTCGCGCCGAATCGAACTGCCGGCGTTCTAAAGTATCACGAAACCGATACTTCTTGCTGCCGAAAATCGACTACGAGGAGCCACGAACCAATTTTTTTTTCTCTTTTGTCGATCGGAAGAAAGATCGTAATGCGTGATGACATTATCCGATTATATATACTAGTGTTTACGACTGCGCCGTATACTTTGACACTATAACTGCAGAAATGCAAGGCGGATTAATTTTTATTTCAGTTCCCATAAAAGTCAAGTGCGTTTGATTTAAAAATTGTTATTTAGATCAGGAACGGAGCAGTAAAAGTATTTTTATGGCAATGTGCAATAAATGTAGATTTTCCATTAATGTCTCAGCATTATTTTATTAATAAAGAAAATACGTTCCACCTGAATTTTGTAATAAAAAGACATGTGATATGATTTGAAGATTACACGAAGTTCAGTCCAAACTTAATTTCCTTCTGCATTATGTTGCCCTATCTCTTTCGTACATTGCGGGAAGCATATTGGTAGGCGCATAAATCTCTCTTATGCTTATTATTAGAATAATGATGCATATGTACATTTAACGAACATATTTACATATATATAGATTACAAATAATAAGCCTTTCAGAATATTCCATAACCAGAAAATGCTATTAGAAAATTTCAATACCAATTTTTCACCTATCCCCAGTTTGAACCCTTCATAAATTTAATTCCAAAAGAATATAGTTTATCCCTAATAACTGAATTTGAATATATTTGGAAAAAATATGCAGTACAAATTTAATGTCTCATACTGTCAGTTAGAAAATATTTTGTACCCATTTTCAGATATTTATAAATATGTATACAATATTTTACAAAAAATATGGGTAATATTTTTAATTATTTAGTACATATATTTCAATATTTAGTAAATATTTCTAACATCTGAAATTAAAAAATTGTATAAATATTACTTAAAAAATTATTTAAAAATATGTACATAATTTACTAAATATTATGCGCTATAAAGGCAGTTTATATTCTAGAATATATCCGTAATAGCGCAGAATATTTTCTACATAATTGAAAAAAATATTTATTAAATATTTAATGTCACATACTTAACAGTTAGAAAATATTTTGTATTCATTTTTAAATATTTATAAATATGTACACAATATTTGACAAAAAAAAGTATTTAAGAAATATTTTTAGTTATTTAGTAAATATATTTAAATATTTATTAAATATTTTTTACATTCAAAAATTTTCTAAATATTACAAAAAATATTTAAAAATATATGACAACCATAATATTATGCGCTATTATGGTCGTCATTGATATTTCAGGCCGCTTTTCACTGTCCTACAATATTCGCAACTACTTAACCCTTCGGCCAATGAACCCTTATGCGATTAGCTAGTTGAAACTTGGTGTGATTTCAGTTGCATCGTGCCTCCTCCAATCCTTTTCACCCCTTTGTAACGATCCCAGAGAAAAGTTTCTGAAAATAAAACAATTCGGCGTACTAAGAAAAAGAAAAAAAAGTTCAACTCTTTTTCTTATTTTTATGTTATTCGCAGGGAGTTCGATAAATTTAATGAAAATGTCTTAGAATTTGTTTAGAAAAGTCGATTTGTCATTGAAACTTAGCAAAAGTCAAATTAACGTTTCCTTTGAAATCACTTTTGAAGTCTGAACTCTAAACTTTCTTGCAAACTTTCAATGATTTGACGTTGAAAAAGCTGCAGTTGCGACAGAAAGGAAATTGGCAATATAAAACAGTTCTAAAAGTGATAAAATTCATTTCTTATTTTTTGGATAAATATTGTAAAATATGGATCTAAAGTATGGGTCATTTTGAATATGACAAGAATCCAAAAATAGTTGAAAAATTTTAACATTTTACAATGATAAATTCTATGACAAATAGTATTACATGAAACATGTTTTCCATTACTCCATTTTTCCATTTGAGAAGGTTTCTTTCATATTTGAGAAAATATTCAAATGAAATGAAAAATGACGTTTTTATGTTTCTCTTCAATATCTCTTTTTCTAAATAAAAAATATTAATCATACGAAAAGCTTCAATTTATTTCCTGCCCTCAAAATGAAAAACATTGAAAATACCTACGTTTATAATCCATACACTTCAAATTCAAATTCTGGAAGATAAATCAGTCGGAACTAACTCTCATTATCAATTCTCAATTCTGATCTTCCGCATTGATACATTCCCAGTCCTTTTATCCGGAATCCACTTTAAGGAGTTTTCCTTGACATTTCAGGATCTGTCCAAAAGCAATGAAACTTTGAATATGCATTGTTAGACTCGTCAAAATCCTATCTCGACATTTCCCATATTTTTGTTACAAAGTTGAACAGTTTAATCTGAGAAATTACACATAGGATTCCTTCTACGAATAACTGAATAAGGATCTTTGAAAGGTCCTTTTTGACCTAAATTGAAGAATTAAAGTGTTTTTTGCCTTTGATATTTTGAGACATTATTATTAGTGAGTTCCCCTTGACCTTAATCCCAGAAGGGAACCTCCTTAAATATTCTCATGTCTATAAATGGCGTTGTTGTTTTCTGTGGCAGGAGCTGGTGTCCACCAACCCCAACCAAAGAAATTGGCGTGGTATTTTAATAGCGTTACTTGTCATCATAGCCGTTCTTGCCTTGATTGTGACATCTGTAGCTCTGCTTACGCCTCCAGATGAAGGACCACGAGTTCGAGGGGTTCGCCTTAAATTGTCAGAGGTAACAGAGAACAGCTGATTAATTACCCCAATTTTTTGTATTTATGGATTTTTCAACTTTTTACACGAAACCGATTTACTTTGGGCAAATTCTATTTATATTAGTGTGTTTAGAAATCAGAAATCTTTTGATTTGAGTATAAACATGACTATGTTTGAAGTATTTTTAAAATTTCATATGTTTTTGAAAATTTACCGCTTTTTTAACTCGTTAGACGAAACTGATTAATTTTGGGCAAAATCTGTTAATACTACCGTGTTTAGAAGACAGAAATCTTTTGATTTGAGTATAAACATGACTATGTTTGAAATATTTTTAAGATTTCATGTTTTTTTTTTAATTTACCGCTTTTTCAACTCGTTACCCGAAACTGATTAATTTTGGGCAAAATCTGTTAATACTACCGTGTTTAGAAGATAGAAATCCTTTGATCTGAGTATAAACATGACTATATTTGGACCATTTTGAAAATTTCAAAAAAATTTTGAAAATTTTACATTTTGAAAAACTACTTTAGCATCTAAATACGATCGAGTTTGTACTCAAACTAAACGATTTACCATTCCAAACCCAACAGTCTAACCCAAAAAGTCAAAAAACCCTATTTTTGAAAACTCAAAAACCAAAAACGGTCATTTTTCAACCTCCTCCAAACCCAGCCTTGTGGGTACTCAAACTACCCGATTTTTCATGCCAAATACAACCATCCGATCGATTCCAGCTAAATCGTCAACCCATTCACGATTGCCTTATGCCGCTTTACGTATCATATAAGTAAACCCCTGTGATTCACAAACTCGGCAAGATGCAGCTCGGAGATAACGGCGTCGAGATGGTAAAGCGATGTCGAATCGGATACTAAATTGCTCGTGTCGGGGGAGCGAAACATCGGCTGACGAAGATGCCGTGCGGAGATACGCGGATCTCCGGTTGTTTGTGCCGGCGGATCGATCGCGCGGCAAATATCGGCCACTCGAGTCTGACTCGAGTACCTGATGCTCCTTCGTCGGCTGTTTCAGGTGCTGTCTGGGGAATTATCGCCTTTCCTTTTCAACGGCTCTTGGGTGAGCAATCGACACATCTGCTACCGCGACGTTTGGGGCGGCGTGTCTTTACTCGATGTTTCGGACCCTAATAACATTACGTCGCGCAGTCTGATGCCTAATGAAACGTTTGTAAGTATCCCACGATCTAGTTTTGCGTTATCTAAATCGGATATTTAGGTAGGATAGATATATAATCGCAGATATACTTCGATTGTGCATCTTCGATGTACGATCTTCGATTATATATCGCGAACTAAATCTAGCGATCTAAATACTCTTTACCGATTCTGAATGATCGGTAAGGAGTATTTAGATCACTAGATTTAGATCGCGATCTTCGCGAAGATCGCGAAGAAAACGAAGATCGCGGAGAAAACTCCTTACCGATCATTCGATCGCGATCTACTGATCTAAATACTCTTTACCGATCATTCAGAATCGGTAAGGAGTATTTAGATTCGATCGCGATCTTCGATTGTATGTCGAAGATATACAATCGAAGATCGTGATCTAAATCTAGTGATCTAATATTCCTTAACGATTCTAAATGATCGGTATGGAGTATTTAGATCGCCATCTAAATATGGATCTAAATACTCCTTACCGATTCTGATTGATCGGTAAGGAGTATTTAGATCGCGATATGAATCTAGTGATCTAAATTCTCATTACCGATCCTGAATGATCGGTAAGGATCATTCAGGACCGGTAATACTTTTATTACTAATAAATTTATAATGAATTTGTATATAAATTTACGTTAATAATAAAATTTTCTATCATTTTCCAGATAATAAAATAAACGTTTGCATCACAAAAACTAGATCCCGATTTCTCAAACATCTTCGCGATAATGGCATCCATTACCAAATATTCTCCCATCAATCGCTATTCATGACAGTAATCATTATCACTTCGTCGCGTCGACGAAGTGATTTAAATCACCGTCACATTTACGGAAAAAACTTTCCCGAACTGTATTTCCGCGTCTCCGAATTAGATTAACGGTCAGGGAATTGAAACTCCCGTTTCGCCGTCGCCCCTCCAACTCGAGTTGGAAAACCAAACTCCGGTTGCGGTTCTTTAAATAGGACCGGCGAATGGCGGAGATTCGTTCCCCTGACAATGCTCGGTTGAAAGGCACCCGAACTTCGAATGACCAAACAAACTTTTTCGCGACTGCACATTTCCGGGGACTCTTCTCGAGTTCCATCGGATGTATTGTTCGATGTCTCTATTTGTTACTGAATTACCCGTTTGATCCACAGAATAGATTAAACACGGCGATGTTTTCCCTGTCGCCGGATCAGAGGTACCTTCTTCTGGCTAAGAATGTAAATAAACTGTTTCGATATTCGTACCTGGCACAATATACAATCTACGATATTTTTAAGGGGTAAGACTGTTGTTTCGATATGTTAGTGATTAGGAGGCAATGCATGGATATCATAATATTTGTGATATTTCAATGATATTTTAATTTTCTGGATTGTTTTGATATTGCTTTGTTTGTGATATCTGATATTCGAATATCACAATTGTTTAATTAATTGTGATGTGTGATATTCGAATATCACAATATTTTGAGATAATTATGATATTTGATATTCGAATATCACAATATTTTGAGATAATTGTGGTATTTGATATTCGGTTATCACAATATTTTAAGGTAATTGTGATATCTGATATTTGGTTATCACAATATTTCGAGATAATTGCGATAACTGATATTCGAATGTCACAATTTTTTACATAATTGTGATAGTTATTTGATTATCACAATATTTTGAGATCATTGTGATATCCGATATTCGAATATCACAATATTTTGGCATAATTGTGATATTCGATATTTGAATATCACAATTTTTTTAGATAATTGTGATACTGATATTCGAATGTCACAATTTTTTGATATGCAGTACAAATCTGAAAAGTGATATTCCCAAAATTTCGAATATCGAATGACACGATTCTGCGACGTTTGCAATTGAAATGGAAGGCGATAATGGGCATGCGAACGAAAGTCGATTTGACGGAAGTCGCGAAGGGTAATCGAGCCCCTGAGATAAGCGAGCACTTGAGATAAACGAAGCATCGTGTTTGACAACTGGGTCATCCAGCTTTTAAGTCGGGAGGAGGAAACGGCAGTCAATTAAAAAACACGTTTCCGGGGGAAATTCTTCCGTCGATTAGAGGGTAATGAATCAGGCTCGTGTTGACCTCTCGTCGAGTATTGACGAGGTGAAGGTAGGCGGCCGACGAGGTTCGATTTGTAATCAATTGGGTTTTATGTTTGAGCTATTGTGTAAATTGGGTTAAGTGAAACGAGGGGATTTCGTTTGCTTTCGAAATCTCTATACACCGGGTATCTTACTGTCAATAATCTTTGATATTATCTTTGATTATTTTATCAATGATTTTTGTATTTATTCAAGTTCAAATATTTGAAAGAGTTATCACTCAGTGATATCTTCAGATTTACCTGAAGATATCAGATTATAAATATGTTAGAGTGAAAGTTTTGAGTTTCTTATACCCCATTCTTTGATGTACAATATGTTATAAGAGCATGGAACTGGTCTTTATATGACCACAATCTAATAGCATTGAACATAAATACAATGTGAACTGAAATAAATTGGAATGTTTAATTTAAATAGAGCAATGTTTAAATTTTTGTTTTAACATTTCGGTTTTTGTTTCACCACAATATCCGTTGGATAAAAAAGTTATCCAACTGATATTCTGATGCAAGTACCGAAAAAGCTGTATCAGATGAACGCCACGCGAAAATCAGTCTTACGTAAGCATGTTCCAATGATCCCGGCGAAACCATATTCACCTGCCCACGATTGGCTTCCGTTCAGTTGCGCTAACGTGCGCCCTACTTTCCCGCGGCGAGTTTAATTAAAAGGATATCTATGTAAACTAAGACCTAAATGTATAATTTATGCCTGCAATCCAGCCTGATTTGCTTCGCAGGGAGACGTACCCCGTGAACCCTCGTGCTGAGAAAGATACACATCCCTATTTGGAGCTCGCCAAGTGGACTAACGAAGGACACGGATTGATCATGGTTCTAGATTACGATATCTACTACATGACGGACCCGAGTAGCATAAGCTACCGAGTGAGCGATACCGCGATACCCGGCATTTTGTTCAACGGAGTGCCGGACTGGTTGTACGAAGGTAAAAAAGATTGATGAGTGTCCCAAACTTCATGTATTCGTGAGAAATGGTAGAGAACTGGGTAGATTTTATGGTAATTGGAAGACGAGGTTGTGAAGAGATGTTTTGTAGATATTCTGATCTTTAGCATATTTGGATGTTCTTGAGGAAGAATTGGGTTGGGGTGGACGAATGGTTTTTGAAACTTAGAGTACTCTGATCTTCCTTAGTAATATTCTGATCTTCCTTAGGAATATTCTGATCTTCCTTAGGAATATTCTGATCCTCGTCAAGAATATTCTGATCCTCCTCAAGAATATTTTGATCATCCTTCAGAAAATTCTGATCTTCCTTAAGAATATTCTGATTTTCCTTCAGAATGTCTTGGTCTTCCTTAGTTGCATTCTGATCTTCCTTAGGAATATTCTGATCTTCCTTAGGAATACTCAGGAAACTCTTATCTTTCTTCAGAATATTCTAATCTTCCTTAAGAATATTCTGATCTTCCTTCAGAATATCTTGATCTTCCTTAGGAATATTCTGATCTTTCTTCAGAATATTCTAATCTTCTTTCAGAATATTCTGATCATCCTTCACAATATTCTGATCTTCCTTAGGATTAATCTGATCTTCCTTCAGAATATTCTAATCTTCCTTAGAAATATTCTGATCTTCCTTCAGAATATTCTGTTCTTCCTCAGGATATTAGGGAGGATGGATGTTTTTTTTAATTTGGCAGGATACTGATCTGATTGAACTTGCAGAGGAAATCCTGCGAGGAAACGATGCGATCTGGTTGCCGAAAAATGGTCAGCTGATGCTCTACGCTTCGTTCAATGATTCCTTGGTGGAGGAGATGCACATTCAGTGGTTCGGCGAAGGAAGCAAAGCACTTTATCCCGCGATTCGTTCCTTGCGGTATCCGAAGGTGAGAACCAGTTTTGGGATGGTGCCTGAGTTCTTGCAAGGGCCTTCGAATTATTTATAAATGACTCTGGGGGATTGGTATCTTTGGAGGATTTAAATGATATTTATGACGTTTGAAGATTGAGGGATATCTTTAATTTATGATATTCAAGAGGAACATTTGGAGGTAACCATCTTCAAGGGTCAAAGTTCAAATTATAAAATATTTATTCATTCATCTTCTATTTTAAAATGTCAGCTTAACCTTAAGAAAATACTACATCTAATGATATTTTTCACCGAATCATTTTCATTAAAGAAATTTTTTCTTTGCCACTTTAGGTGATCACTTTGAAAATATATTTTGATGCTGAAATCCCAGTTTCATACAGTCACGTTTAATTTTCAATTTTCCATTCATTTAATCATTTCAAAGTGCCATAAAATCCTGAATCCAGCCACTTTATGAATGCATTATCTTTAATTCGAAAATTCAATTGTGTCCTCCACTTTTGCTAATATTTCGAAACGTATATCCTTCGAATAAATCCTCTTGCACGTTCTCTTCGAGGACGATCAATTATCCTCTCATTCGAAGATGCTAAATTATAAATGCCGAATTAAAAATAACGCATTGGAGTTATCGATTGCGCCAATTCACATTTCAGGCTGGCACGGTGAATCCTGTGGTGACCTTGTACGTGGCAGATTTCGCAGATCCTAAAAATATTCGTACAAAAGTGGTGAAACCACCCGCCTTCGTTTACGGTCATGAACACGAGTAAGTACGCCCAACATAGTCTTATTTCAAGACCAAATATAGATTTAGATATGGATACACATATGACATCAATCCGACTATAAATATCTCGAAATTTTCCCTTTTTCGAGGAACTAAAATGTCCTCTTTTGCCATTTGAAGCAAAATTTGTCGATCGATTGTTTTCAACAAATTATGTGACAAATTTCATTTTCAAAATACAGTTTTAAAGGAAGTTTGTTTGAGAGAAACTGA
This sequence comes from Ceratoteleas bidentatus, assembly GCA_022817645.1. Classification (NCBI taxonomy): domain Eukaryota; kingdom Metazoa; phylum Arthropoda; class Insecta; order Hymenoptera; family Scelionidae; genus Ceratoteleas; species Ceratoteleas bidentatus. Next base: position 9,717 of record JABFPB010001407.1, on the reverse strand, counting down.
CTGAACTTGCCAAGTGTAATTCCGTTTTTCTCAATTAGGCGAATATCATAACTGCCGGGGCCAAGTTTGAAGACATATATGACAATTGCGTCATGTATGTTGAGTTGAAAAAATGGTTCTGGGTTGTTGTATACGTTCGATTGTAAGTCCTACCATGTGTATCATATGTCATATGTTGTGTATTGTACTGTGTGTCGCAAACTTTTCTGTTCCTTGTTTCGTTTTAGCTGAAACTTTTTATGGAATGTTATGTGCGTCGCTTTTTTGGCAGGAAGCGTATCGATCGTGTAATGAAGGTGAATTCGAGGTGAATTCAAACTGTATAACCCAATTGGCTTTTTTTAAAATAGAGAGAACCAATTTATTTAACTGAGTAAACGAAAGAAAGTTTGTGCATTTAGTCTTTATAAAATCAAAAAGTAAAAATTCGAAAACCAAGAATAAAAGAAAAAAAGGAGTTCACTTCAAATTCGACTTCTTTCACGAAACTCGATTCAATGTGTTTAGAGTGTTCGAATTACTGTTAAATGTTTATGCAAATGAGAAAATGTTTCAACATTTTTTCAATCATCCTTTTAGTGTATATTTTTTGTGCCATTTTTTTATTTTAAAATTGCATTAAGATGTGCAATTTATCTAAAAACGAATTACAACTTCTCCAAAAAGGAAAGTGCTTCGTTTTTTATTTGATATGTATTGCTGTGATTTACATGAGTGATTGTGTAGAATGTCCATTTGTGTAATACAATCAAATTTACAATATACAACATAAGTCAGATACAAAACTATATTTTCAACCGAAAAATTAAGAAGATCAAAATTTGAACATTTGTTGAACCATGTACAATAACCCATAAATAAAAATCCAGATAATGTGCTACATATTATGTATAACAAATATACATTTATACAACACATTGTCTGAGTTTACTCGATCTACAACATAACTTTTCATGAAGAGAACTCAAGATTTGTGTTGTGATGTGTTACATGTTGACATAACACAATTGTTTTCATAATACTTCAGACTGCAATCATAACACAACATGACACAAGACATTAGAAAAAACACCAAAATTAGGCTGCTTAAGAGCAGTTGCTGTGGTGTTGAATTTTAAGAGAGCGAAACTTTTGATTTGATAATGGCAGAACGTTTCGGAAGTAGAGGCTTTAAGCTTAGATCTAAACCAGAAATGTTTCAATGGAATACAATTTTCTTTATTATAATTACTTTCGGTTTTTTAAATTAAATCTGACATAGAGAAGATTCACGATGATTTATGGTGGAATTATTTTTCAGGGAACGTTATTTTTCTACAGCAAGTTGGGTTTCCTCAACGGAATTATGTATAACATGGCTTAATCGACCACAAAATATCTCGATTGTTTCTGTATGCAAAAGTCCTTCCTGGCACTGTGTGGTAAGTTAAAAAAATTTCATAGATGACAATTGAGCTAAAAAGTCACCCAAAACATTTACCTCCATTGATATCATAGAGGGAATTTCACTGAAATCGATTCTAAGAAACAATTTTTTTACGAAATTTTTGGTCCAAGCTACCTATTTTTGAACCCTTAAAAAGTTGGTTCATAAGCCTTTTATTTTTAAAAAATGGATGAGACGAAGTTCCCAAATATTTACAGTCTAAGTATATTATATATGACTTTCTATTCGTCGTTGATAAACATAAATATTTACCCGCCCGAAACCCGAACAGGAAGTTCAAAGAATAAGCGGCGAAGGTCAAGGTTGGGTGGACACTCCCCCGGAGCCACCACTTTTCCACTCGAACGGAAGCAGTTACGTCACAATCGCGCCGGTGAAAGATGGCAAAGCCGGTTACTTCAAGCACATAGTCTGGGTCAACATCCAACGAAAACAGGTGGTGCCCCTGACTTTCGGCAAGTTCGAAGTTATGAAGATCGTCGCTTGGGACCAAAAGAACCAATCCATGTGAGAAATCCCTCAACCACCACCCCATTACTCCCCCAAACCAGATATCCTCTCAGAAAGAGTACTGCAATTTCCCTTTCCAGCTACTACATCGCAGCGCCCCCTCAGTTGCCGGGACAGCGCCATCTGTACCGAGTCAGCTCCGTCCCCCCCACGATCGGTGCCTCTCTGCCCCCATCTATCTGCATCACTTGTAACCTCGCCCCCAAGGCGGAGATACACAGCATGTATTCCGATTTCGCGAACCGAAACGTGGAACCCAAGGACAAGCACGACTGGAGTGACCAGATAGACCTGCAGAATGAGGTTTCGGGGTCCGGGGGTTCGGAGAAGGTAGAGAAGAAGAGGAGGTCCAAGTCGAAGAACCGATCCGAGCCGAGTAATAGTTGTGTACCTTTTCGGTGTCCTGGCTCCCTGGTTGGGAAGGGTTCCTTGAAAACGATTTATTTTGGTTGCAGACCTCCCTGATACTTGCGAGTACCACAGCACGATATTTTCCCCGAGCAACGAGCACTTCGTGCTGGAGTGCCTGGGTCCGGGAATCCCAGTGGTCTCCTTGTATAAAGTGGAGCATCCTACACCTAGATTCCTTATGCTGTTGCAGAACAATACTCAACTTAGAGTGAGTCTTTTGTCTTTCAAGAACTGGGGCTGATGTTCTAATCCCATACATGTCAATAGTCATATAAAGACCAGTCCATTCTCTTGTAACATTTTTATATCAAAAAATTTGACATAAAAATCGTTTACCTTTCCGTAAAGGGACCTTTGGTCTGTCTTCAGACCTAGTTAGACCCATTAGATGAGCTGAAAACTCTTCTGGTTTGCAGGATAAGATAGCGAAATTGGCCTTACCCCAAGTGAAGACCTTCCCAGTGCAAATTAGCGGTGGTTACAATGCCCAAGTTAGGTTGCACCTTCCCCCAGGACTTCAGGAGGATGAGATCACGCGGTACCCTATGGTTGTCCATGTGTACGTACTACCCTTGATCAACTATCCTGGGGTAGGTATCTCAACTACGATAATCCTTATTGACTTACCTTTCAGGTATGGTGCACCAGGAACGCAATTGGTAACAGACACCTTCAAAGTCGACTGGAACACTTACCTGGCTAGCAGGAAAAACATCATTGTGGCTCAGATCGATGGAAGAGGAACCGGTGGTCAGGGTTACCAACTTCTGCACGAAGTGTACATGAAGCTTGGAACCGTTGAAGTGGCGGATCAGTTGGAAGTGACAGAGTAATTGAAAATTAATGATGCTGTTAAAATTCCAAGGGTCTCCCATGCTTCAGGCTACAGGAAATTATCAGATATTTAGCAAAATTAAATTTCTAGACTTAATGTCTACTCTTTTTAGGTACTTGAGGGACTCGTTGCACTTCGTGGACAAACGTCGCGTGGCAGTCTGGGGCTGGAGCTACGGTGGTTTCGTCGCAGCTCACGCACTATCCTATCCCGATCAAGACGTCTTCCACTGTGGCATTAGTGTCGCGCCAGTGGTTTCTTGGAGACTTTACGGTAGGCAAATTCCTGACCCCTCTCTTCTCACCAGATTCCGCCCCATCTGAAGAAGAAACCTCCAATTCCCCTAAATCTTCCAGACTCAGCCTACGCGGAACGGTACATGGGTCTTCCCAACGTAACCGCGAACTACAAAGGGTACGAGGAGGCTGACGTGTACAATAAAGTAGAACACCTGAGGGACAAAATGTTCTACATGGTGCATGGCACCGCGGACGACAACGTCCAGTTCCAGCAGTCAATGGCTCTGGCTCGACACCTAGCCAAGAAGGGGATCCTGTTTAGACAACAGGTAGGGACTACCATCCACCCCTCAAAAATGATTTTTACGAGAAGATAAGAGACCAATGGACCTTCCTTCCCCAATTTTAGGTCTACCCTGACGTCAGTCACAGTCTGGGAGGGGTGAAAGCTCATCTGTACATGTCGATGGCACAGTTCCTGGAGGACTGCTTTCTGAAGCAAGTGCCAGTCGACAGGAAGGCCGGCTTGGGAGGCGGCGGCTCTGGGTTCTAGAGTGCCAACTGACCCCCTAGGGAGTACATCCGAGATCGTTCGGGTATCTCCGAACTGTGTTCTGTTTAATAGAACGTTTAATACAAACGACGAGGACTTTTGTTTCCACCGACTCTCATTCCAAAGCTACTTTTCAGTCGGCCAACTAGACACCTAAGGCCAACTTCGACATCGACATATCACACTTTGCTTCGGTTCTCTCTGGATTCATCGCAGTTTGTAGTTTCTGGTCTTCGAGGGCCATTTGAGCTCGATCCATTTTCCGATATACTACGATAATAAGAGTCCAAATCTATTTTAAATAAATGAACCTTAGATGAAGAGGACAGAAGAAGTAGTAGAAGATGAGGAGACAAAGAAGAAGACAAAGTTGGAGACAAAGTTAGAAGCAGCAACGGAAGAACACAATTGTGATGGTGCGGTATCGACTTGGGAAGAACGTTTACAATCAAAGTAGGACGTTTTATTAATATAATAATAACTCAATCTGACTTTTCGAAATGCCAAAAAGGGGTAGATGTGGAACGACCGTAAATCGAGTCATGGAGCCTTGGCTGGCTGTCCGGAATTATTTTATCATTCCACTATTGTAAAAAGGAAAGCAGCGGGCTTGGGAGTGGGACCCGTTCGGACAGGTCAAACCCTTCCAGCGTCCAATTGTATTATGCGACAGTATTATTGCAAACCATGTAAACCAAGGACCGCGACTCAAACTAGGGACATTGATCAGGGACATTAGCCATCTAGGAACTCCCCCTTTCGGTTCCAACTTATCAATGGTCATATAAAGACCAGTCCATTCTCTTGTAATATTTTTATATCAAAAAATTTGATATAAAATTTGATATGAAAAATTCAATTTTGAGTTTCTTATATCAAATTTTCTTATATCAAATTTGCAGATTCGGTAAACCAAATCTGTGAACCAAAAAAACGGGGTCCCACGGTTTGCCTCGCGGTCCGACCTTTGACCTGCTCGAAACCCAAACCGTCCCAACGCCCGGGCGGGGCAGTCGCGAGCTCATGATTCGATTTGGTTCGCGTTTTAATAAGACCAAGTCGAGGTGAGTATAATTTTCACGTTTATAACATAGGCGATACGTCGAATGTACAAGTATTTTGATATACCTAGCACTTATTTGTATCAGGGCGACACCCGACGAGGACAGGCGCGTCGGAGACCTCTTGCAATTCGACTCAATTCCAAGTACAATACACGCAGAGTTTGCTCTCGCGGGGCCATTGTAAAGCCCCGCGATCCCTTAATAAAAAACACAAATATGGGAACCTATGAGGGGGCCCATGAAGGAACCCACGAGACCCATATGGGAACCCATGAGACGATCTATGAAGGGGCTCATAATATACTGAATAACATAATAAATTGAACCGGGTTCCCTTTTGGGTTCCTACATGGGTGTTCTAAAAGGGTTCCTAGAAGGGTGTCTTAATTTCTTTATAACAAATTGTTAGGGAATCTTTTTAGAATCTTTCCACGTGGGTATCCTCATGGGTCGCCCCATGGGTTCCCACATACATTTTTTATTAGGGATTGCCACTGTCTTTTTCCTCCAGCTTAGCGGTAGAGGGCGCGCGAACTCTCCGGTCGCGGCTCGCAGGTTTCGACGTACAGCTTAACGTTTAAGTCTAATCGAGACGCACAATGGATCAATAATAACAACAACTCGATGATGGATTATTCGAATCACATTTGTAGTATCACTAAATCTAACATTATTGCTAGACGATGACAAGCTTCGTATTTGAGATTATGGCAACGTTATTATAAATGCGACCTTGCGTTTTTCTGTCATTTATAATACCTAGGGCTTGATCGTGTCTCGCGGAGTATTTGGCATTGGAGGACTTCGTCGCGACGACAATTTGCGGGACACCTAGTCGAGGGGGAGGGGGGGGGGGTTGCGCGGTGGCACAGGGTTACACATCGGGCAGGGACTTGATGTACTTTTTGTTGGAACATCGACCTAGGTGCAGCAGCATGTGGTTCTTGAGGTTGGTGGGCTTGCTGAAGCCGCGACTGCAGATGTGGCAGCGGAACGGCCACAGTCCGTTGTGCACGTACATGTGGCTTTTGAGATCTCCAGGGGTCGGAAACGACTTGGAACACTGCGAACACTTGTGTGGCTTCTCCTGAAATGTGGGCGAAGCGATTAGTGGCAGGATTTGTATGTGGGACACTGCTTTTCACGTTGGTAACTGTCCCATACAAGTGGGACAGGGGTCACATACAAATAGGACACATTTCCATATAAATGGGACACCTTTCTACAAAATGGGACGGTGTCCCACAAAAATGGGACGGTGTCCCACAAAAATGGGACATGCGTTCCATAAAAGTAGGACAGATGTCCCATAAAATGGGACATGCGTTCCATAAAAGTAGGACAGATGTCCCACAAAATGGGACAGATGCCCACAAAATGGGACAGATGTCCCATACAAGTGGAACACACGTTCCATACAAGTGAAACACACGTTCCATAAAAGTAGGACAGATGTCCCACAAAATGGGACAGGTGTCCCATACAAGTGGGACACACGTTCCATAAAAGTAGGACAGATGTCCCACAAAATGGGATAGATATTTCATAAAAATGGGACATGTCCCACAATATGGGATATGTTTCCTTAAAATGGGACGGGTGCTCCATGAAGGTGGGATGTGATTTTACAAAAGTGGGACAGCAAAAGGATTTTGGTAAAAGCGATTGGATTTTGAAGGGGGCACATTGTGGAGGGGGACAATCGTTCTGAATTGTATGCGTTGAGATTTGGGAAAGATGGACGGTTGGAAGGAAGTCAAACAGGGATTTTTCGACGTAATGTCAAGAGTAGAACAGATGTGATAATAAAAAATGATTTGGACAGTTATGTCCCACTGCAGTTATGAAGTGGGACAACCGTTTGGATTTGTACAATTTGAGAATTAGTTCCGCTGGACAATTAAATGGAGGTTAGATAGGATAAGTGTGATTATAAAAAAGCGATTGGGACGGAAATTCTGAAGTGGGACAATCGTGTGAAATTTTACAAGTTGACAGTTGCGACAGTTGTACTATTGAGCGGAGGTCAAATGAGGGAAATTTGACGAATCAGATAAATTGGGACAATTTTTTTAAATGGGACACTGTTGTGTGAATTGATGAAAGAGAAACAGGCGTGATTAAGAAAAGAAAACAGTCTCATTTCAATAAAAAAAATGTGACTAAAGTGTTGAAATAGGATGCATTACAAGATGTGATAATAGATTGGATGTTTAATGATTAAAGTTTGGGACAGTTGGACAATGAAAGAGAAGCAGCATTTCTACCAATGCAAAAATAGGACAGGCATGAATAAGGCCATTTTGTGAATTGCAAATGGGACACTTGTTCAATGTTTGAAAATGGTTTTGAAGTTGAAATAGATCAGGATCGAATCAGTTGGACAATTAAAGAATAGCACGCGTTTCTTCAAGGATAAGAATGGTTTATGGCATTTTTATGACCGGGCGTTGGTGTATGATTGCACGAAAAGGGACCAAGTATCGAGTAAATTCGTTTTGTAAAGATGGATTGTCCCAATTTGGAGAAACATGACTCGTTTTTCCTCGAATGCAGCAATTGCTTGACATTGAAATCGTCGATGTTTAAAACAGCTAACTTCAATCATCTAAGAAAGGAATTTGCACCAATTTTAACTTACCAAGTAAAGAGTAAAATAGTGAAATATGAAGAAATAGCAATACATTAGTCTTCAATGAATTGTTCAATTAAAAACCATATATATTACGTAGAATAATATACCTTAATTAAGAATAGTCTGTTGACAATAGAACACTTTTGTCAAAAATTTCTAATATTTTTAGCGTTCGGATACTTTTCCGAAATGGTGCGATAGTTTAAGTATGCATTGATTGGGTGTTTAGATATCCTTCAAGTTTAAATTATTCGGACACTTCTCTGGCAATGTAACCTTTGCATTCAAATTCAAGTCCAGATCTTCAAACTTGAAATTCATTAATATGTCCCAGTTTATGAATTGGGACACTTTGGTCCACCACTAATTGTTTAGAGTTCAGACACTTTCAGTCTAAAAATGAACTAAAAAATTGTGGGACACTATCTTTTTGGGCCAGCATTAAAGTGGGCCCAAATAAATTTTTACACTTTCAGTCTAAAAATGAACTAAAAATTGTGGGACACTATCTTTTTGGGCCAGCATTAAAGTGGGACATTAAATACTCACTGTAAATTAGGCTCCAAATACGACACCGCTCTCGTAATTCGACGTATACTTTAAAGTGGAACTCTCGAGTCCCAATCTAAAAGTGGGACTCTCGAGTCCCAATTAAAAAATGGGACAGTCGTGACCTAATCTAAAAATGGATAGTCGTGACCTAATCTAAAAATGGGACAGTCGTGACCCAATCTAAAAATGGGACACCCATGTCCAAATCTCAAAGTGGAACATGAGTATCCCAATCTATGAAGTGGGACATTCGTGTCCCACCCATGAAACTGGGACACTCAAGGCCGTGATTTACTAAATATCCGAGAACCAATCAAGCCACCAAAACGGGACACTTATTCAGACGTGTCCCACTTGTCCCACAATCCCCAATCCCGGGACAGTTGTACAAAACCTTCTCCCCGATGTCCCAAAACTCTCACAACAAAGTGTCGCGAAAGCTCCCTCCCGATTCGTCAGCGTCGACTCCGCGACTGAAAGTGGGACACCCCCTCGAACGACCTCTGCCAAGGTCGACCCCGCGACGAGCTCCCGAGGTCGAATTTCCGGTTGTCCCCTTCCCCGCAAACTCGCGCGAACCCACTCACAAACACGCATGTTTTGTTCGCGTCGCAAGTGATAACCGCATACTGCCAAATATTTTAAGCCGGGCTTAGCGAGGGCTCTACATTTCGTCACGTAGATGATAAACGTTGATTTCGAACGACCACGGTGCAGCAAGTCGACGGAAAGCGTTGAATATTCATAAGCCGTGTCTCGTGTCTGTACTCGTTTGGAAAATACATTTGATTTCGACGCAGCGTGCTCATTTATTTCAGCCCCGCCCCTCCCCCCTCCCCGAGAAAAAGGCGCGCAAAAAGCTCGCTTTTTTCGCGCGGCACGAATTGAAAATCCGCTCGTAAATATCGGACGCGCACGAAACGTTATGAGTATTGATAAATAAAATTCAAAAACTCGGGCGGAATTGCAGTAGTCGGCGCAGAAGCCTGCGGGCATAAACTCCGCGCGAGCTCTCTGTCGCTCTAATTGGATTGCATTCCAAGCGGTAGCGAGTAATGGGCCAATTACAGTAGTTGATGGCAAAGAAGTCTATATGGCTGTACAGATATCATTACTCGGAGGGATTAGAGAAAGGCGCACTGTATCGTTTCGAAAAAAAGGTCGGCGGAAAAAATGACGCGCTGCGCCCTTACGTGCACGCAGCAGCGCCATTACAGCCACTCGCCGCCGCTAACGCCGCAACCACGTTTACGCGGGAATTTGTCGAGCAATTGACGCAGTCCACGCGACGGTTCATTCAGGGAAGGTTGGTCGCGGGGTGAGGTTGAGTGAGATTGAAGTGCGAGGTTGGCCCGTGTTAAAAACTCCCAAGAAATCCCAATCGAATGATGTTTTTGGGAATTCTTGGGATTTTGGAAACCGGAATGTACTAAATTTGACGTCTAACCTTAGTAAATCGTCGACTTCTTTT